>JXSR01S031631.1:0-10558 GCA_000969725.1 Ophiothrix spiculata
TACTTGGAAAACTGTCACCAAAGTCCAAGCTTTAATATTTTTACAGGGACTTCAATTTTAGGAGAGTAAGCTGGATTCCCTGGTAGAAATCAAGTACAAATTCGAGTACAGAACATCATGCGAGTACACTTTAAGTACAATTACTTAAAGTGTACTCAAATGTTGTTCCAAATGTGCTCATTCCAATCTTGTACTAGAATTGTACTTGATTTTATGTGAGCTAGGTTCAGGAGCCAGGTTAATCGAATCTCTTGCGCATGCGCCACTCAAGAAGTTTAAAGAGAGATTTTAATAAACCGTTTTGTTACGATCAACAATTGAAAATGACCAAGGCCAAAATCACCTCACGGGTTCAGAGAAATAAAGCAAAAATATGCTTTTATAAAATTTGAAAATGTAAAGTGCTTTTTTGCTCAACTTAAAAGTTGCTTTTCCTTTTTCATGCCAAACCTGTAAAGAAAAACACTTTGAAACGCTGGTATTCTATAACACAACACTCTCTGTATGTAAGAACCTTTCCACCCCTCCCTCCCTCCCTGCACTCCTCAATTCCTCAAAAAATGACTGTCTAGCACAAGACACAAAATTGTGATAACATAATCAGGGAATAGAAGACATAATCCTTAAAAGGTTTACCAGGAACTCAGGCCAAAAAAAGAACTCTGTCTCAGGTTCCTTAGGCCAAAAACCCTAAGTTCTATGCGGGTTTTTTTGGGGGGGGGGGTTATAGTCAAAAAAGGCTATGTGCACGCGGAAATTTTTTTATTACGTTTTCAGGTCATTATTTTTTTTCTCTCGATGTAAGAAAAAAAAGCAAAAAATCTCCTCAATATTATTTTACCTAATACGTGCAGGAAGCTGATCGAGACAAGAGTTCTTTTTTTCTTTGGCCTTATAGATGTAGGTCTTTTAAAGCCACATATTGGAGAAATTTTGTGTAATATTTGGATCCTAACCAATCAAAATCTCTGTACCATTATTTTCTACAGCTTTCCTTTCAGTGACCCAGAGAGGATGAAGCGATGGGTCGTCAACATAGGAAGAGAGCCGGGATATCAACCTGGAAAAAAAGCCGTTGTTTGTTCCAAGCACTTCCGTGAGGAAGACTTCGATAGGAGTGGGAATATTGTACGACTACGTAAACACGCAGATCCTGAAGTCAGCTGGTTGCGGAAGGTAAAGAGAAAACTTGTCAAAATATTTTTGTGACCAGTCATATAGGAAGGTATCTTAAAGGTTCCCAAAATGAAAAGGTATTTTGGTCTCATTTGAAAGATTGTATTTTTTCAAGCTTTAAAATGACACCTTGCTTTTGGTTATTGCAAATGGGTTATTGTGATGTTTGATTGCAAAGTTACATCCAAATTGGTAAAAGGCAACGGGCTGATTATCATAAATATATAGTTCTGAGAAAATCAAGTTTAAAATTTCCGTACTGGGAAAACTTGAATGGAGAAAGGATTTTATCTCGGTTTTAGAAAAAATCTTATGTTTTATGATATCAGAACCTGATTAAAATGATAGAATACACTTGAAAGGCAACGTTTCTGATGAAATTAGAAATAATGTGATTTTTTACTATGCTCAGCTTCAATGGCCCGTATATCTCATATTTTACTGTGCCGACCTTTCGATATATGATGGGTCACATTTTAGGACTTTTTAAACTGGCTTTAGAGAAGTGGCTGCATATAGATTCTGAATCTTTGAAAGCTTTGAATGAATGATCTTTACTCAGCACGAGATATTAAAAATATGTAAAGAGGTACAGAGGCTTTTTCTGCAATCATGTCCTCATTTATTGACTCACTGACTCATGACAATAAATTTTCTAATACTATTCGTTACCCCCTGTTTGTTCACGCAATACGAAAGATATCTATGGTTGGGAGCTGTATCACATGAGGCCGAATTCACTTGGTGTAGGGATGGATCTTATTATTAAAACGTAAATTATGCAGAATTAGATTTCAAATTTACCTAAATTCTCTTCATAAATGGTAAAAGTCAACTAAGCAATACAGATTTGCCAAACAAGTAATATAAAACTGTATTGCATGGTTTAAGGATAAGTTTGCTTACGCGACTTTTGCAAACATGCAATAAAAACACATCACACGCAGTCATCCCCCCGTGATAACTTTTTGATTACGCGGTCAAGGTTATTTTTAGACTTAAAATATGTAATACGGCTATTAATTGGCTTTCGACCAATCGGATTCAAAGATTTAAGTCAACCAAGTGATAAAAGCTGGTGTTTTAGGCATAACAATGAAAGAAAATTTTATGTTTGTTGACATTTTGTTTCGAAAATTTTAGGTGGGGACTTTAAAAGAAGGATTGTATATTTGAGACAGGAACTCAAAGGGTTTGTTAACGTCTCCATGATAAAGTTACTGACAGTCCTATGACTCTGGTGTAACCAGTCTGTGTGAATATTAAACATTTATTTGAGAATCTACCAGGGCTGTCCTTTTATTTGCGTCAGTCTTTGTGAGAGTGCATGGACTCTTTGGACTCTTTCACTGAATTCCAGCTCTACAAAAAATGTATGTAACAACACATGGGGAATTAGAATGGAGTTGGCCCCTAGTCCTATAAAATTTAATGCACATGTGCAAAATGGTTTGCTCCAATAGCCGAAAGCAGACCTACGCCAAATGCAGCACATTGATCTAAAAATAACTTGTGTTACTCTTTGTGCACTGTGAAAGCAATCAATATTTCAGCCAGTCATCCCTTCATTTTCATTCTCTTTTAGGTCGCATGCATACCTGTCTCCCGATTATGAGTCGTATTAACGCTTGTGAGACCTATTTTTTGAAGTTCCGTAAAAAATTGTTGGTGTACCTTTTTGAACGCATGTCAGATGCCCATAAACATTAATCAGAAAGGAAATCTCCGGCATCAGAATTTGAAAATGCATATGAATTTCTCCACTACGAATTTGTCAACTAAATTATGAAGTTTTGTTGCACACAGAACAAGAGAGACATAATTGATTTTCATTTATTACCTGTATTGACTTAGTACAACAATAAAAGAAACGAATATGTGCGAGCGTTCACTGAACTGGAACCAAGTCACAATACATTAGTACTGGCCACTGACTGCTTGTCATAAACGCTGGACAGGGCGAACTTCTCCTAAAATTGACGGTACTTTAATTAGCCCCACCATTATTAACTAGACATAATTAGAGAGGTTATAACTTATCCTATATGATGGTGCTTGCGCAATAAATCTGACATGAAGCGCAGAAATGTTATGACTTGCGAAAGATGGACAAGTAGAGAAAATCATGACTTTTACACAGACAAATTGGGCTATTTGGTGGATAAAAAAAGTAAATGACGACAAATTTATACCTAGTGAATTTTTAAAAAATATACTACAGGGTAGCTTATAAAATAAGCTTTAAAATGGTTTATGCGCATAGAATTTTGGATGGATAGAACTAAAACGCCAATTAAAAAACGCCCAAAATTCACTGTTTTTCTGCTGTTTTCAGCTGCTCATTGAGCGTAAAAAGTTGTACATCGAGTGCTATTTCTTAACTTTACACAAGAAATTCATATGTTGACACTAAATAGTGAGAAAGAAATATGTGAAATGATTAGCTATTTGTCATCCTATTGTGGTTTGAAAACCACACACTGCGCATGATTTTGGGATCAAAATATTTTGACAAATTGCTAGAATCAATAAAAATTTCAGAGAGCCAGCATTTTCTCCATAAGATTTGTTTTCACCGCGCGCTATCAGGCAAAGGTCCTGGATGTAAACAAGATGCCTGGATGTCTGTCCACTCCTGCCTATATAATTTATTTATTCATGTCTTATTTGCTACAGAGTACCAAACTGTGTACGCGACTGACACCTAGGGTTGTGAAACGAGACCTCATACAAGCAAGCGTTTCCAGTACGGACCAGTCTCCTGGGGTACAAGCAAGGGTTTCCACTCCGGACCAATCTCCCAGGGTACAAGCAAGGGTTTCCACTCTGGACCAATCTCCCAGGGTACAAGCAAGGGTTTCCACTCCGGACCAGTTTCCAAGTGTACAAGCAAGGGTTTCCACTCCGGACCAATCTTAAAGTGTACAAGCAAGGGTTTCCACTCCGGACCAGTTTCCAAGTGTACAAGCAAGGGTTTCCAATACAGGCTGGTCTCCCATGACTGAAACAGCAGTACCATTTATAGCAAAGGTTAGTTTTCAAGCTGTAAAGTAGCGAGAAAGTAACAAGCTATTTTCACCCAGAGTTAGAGTTACGCATGTATGAGCATGGCTAAGCATTTTGGATATTAAAAAATTATGATATCGATATATCAGCCGTTAATTATCAATATATTGGGTTTCTCGTTCTTGATTCACCAACCAAAGATATTACATTATGCCAAAACAAGGGATGCCAACATCCGAATACATTTTGATGATACCTTCTTGGTTAAATTGTAACTGTGGTGACCAGACCAATTATCTTTTCTCTTTAAACCTTCAAGTCTGCAGCAAACAATCAGACTCCGTTAAAAATCCATAGTGTATCCCTTGAAATTACAACATTGTAAACTGTCAGTTTTATATTGTATAAGAGACTATTAATGATTGATTAGGATTGATTAGGACTAAATCACTGCATATCTACAGTACGACAACTCAAAATTGCTAATGTTTGGTCGTCTGCTGCAACGTTGTGTGCCACAAAGACAGCTACTCTGAAACCACATTTATTCCCTTGAGTGTTATTCGTTCAAGCAGTGCTGCCACATACCACTGTCGGTAAACCCTGGATACCTTAAGCGTTGGAGCACAATTAGGCCACAACTTTGTGCGCAACCTGGCCACATCCTTGATTTTCCAAGATGGCGAAGATAGACTTGATTTTGCACCTCTAGATAATGTCAAAACAAGTAATGAATATTTTACAATAATCTTTCAGGTGAAAAATCAAACCTACGGTTGCCATCTTGGATCTTTTGATGATACCTTCTGGTTTGGTCAGGTTGCGGTCGCCTGCATAATGTTGTGGCCTAATTGGGCTCCAACGCCTTATGTATTAGTCGCAGGATATCTATAAAGATAAAATGGAAACTTGTTAACATGGAGTTTCACTACTTGTTATCAGAACTACGTGTTATTCATCATATTTGTGAAGTAAAAAATATTCTGGGGGAATTTATGCGGTATCAGGAATTGGGGAATTTACAAAGTACTATGCTTAATAAGGAATTTCATGTTATCAGGTTATGTATCATGCTACTGCGTGTTCTGTGTGAACTTGCTCCCAAACTTGTCTTTACGTATGTTTTATTGCAGAAAGCCAAAAAAGGAAAGAAACAATCATCAAAGGGAACATCGTATGGTGAGCACAGTTATGCTATACATGATTCACCTAAGCAAATCAAGCACAAACTGGACTCGGTAGTTGATTCTCTGAAAGATACTAAAGTCAAATTCAAAGTAGAACAACAAAAAAATAAACGTTTTAAAGCTAGAAACGCACGTCTCAGAGTTAGAAATACAAGTTTAGAAGAAACAATTACATCATTAAGTCATGAATGGAGTGCAAGAGAAAAATTACTGGAAGAACGAATACAAATGTTGGAATCATCTGTTGAGTCATTAAAACATGAACACAATGCAAATAATGTGACGCATGAACAACTACAGGAATCAGTGCTTGATGGAGTGCCGAAAGAAATGTATGAACTAATGGCGAAGAAGAGTCACATCAAGTGGCATGTATACTCGGATGACCTCAAAGAATTTGCTGTGACATTGCACTCTTATTGTCCGAAGGCTTATGAATATGTAAGAAGCTTCTTTTTTCTTGCTTTACCACATCATAGAACATTTGAAAGATGGAGGAACCTGCAGTTCTGTAGCAATGCAGAAACAGAGACAGAATTGTTACAAGAGGAAGTTGATGCTGATAATTTACTGCAGAATGTTATTGTGCTTGAAGATGGAGCTCAGATTGGAGCTGAGATTGAAAAATTACTTGAAAATAGTGGTTTAACCCTTTGAACCCTAGCTATTTCATGTGTTTCAACCTTCAGATCTCTTTAAAAGACATATTTATTTGATAATTGATTTTTTTTGTACTTTGTATCTTTTCTATTGTTGTAAAGCGCTGTGATACCTGTTTTTTAATGTAAGAGCGCTATATAAATGCCTGCATTGTATTGTATTGTATTGTATCTGTACTGCTGACCCGGACCAACCCGGAGATTGAAAAAACAAAGTATAACCCCTAAACTTACTTTGATTTACTTTTTTCACTTTACAGTACCGTAAACCGGGGTGACTTTGAACGCTTTTTCAGTTTTTGCCAATTTTTTTATTTTCAACATAGAAAAAATTTTGATGTTTTGTTTTCAAAATACCTCCTGGGGCATGATCTTTCTCATGTTACATTTTTGTAGAACTAGCTGTTATGTAAAATATATATTTTTACATTTCTAGGTACTGTTCAAAGTCACCCCGGCATGGGGTGACTTTGAACGGGACACCTTTTTTCCTGGAACACTGTGAGATAAATACATTCCTAGAACTAGAAAATATCATGATCCCACAGAAATATAATTGTTTTGGTCACAAAAATACAAAAATGGGTGATAATGCAAACACAGCGCCCCAGACTTGAAAATCTGTAAGCAACAATCAAGGGTACTGGTTACCCTGCTAAATGCATGTATTTATATGGCATTTGTATTGGAAATATAGGCGTTCAAAGTCACCCCAGGATCGTTTTTTCTCAATATAGAGAATAAGAAAGAAATTTACAAAATTATTTTCATTAATTGATACAACCATATTAATTTTAATTTCATTTGATCAGTGTTACCGTGGTAACCATTGAGATTTTTCCCAACAATGAAAATTGCTATAAATTTGGCAACACATTTCTAAGGCTATAACAAACAGCTGGCAACACCTACGGTAGTGTCTTTAAGATGTAACATTGCTTAGAGTATCCCCTTTTCAATCATTAATTCAAAACAAAAAAAATTCTATCATCAAGGATAAGTGAGATAATGGCTGATTAATTTGACCAACTCAAAGTGTTCAAAGTCACCCCGGCGTTCAAAGTCACCCCGGTTTACGGTAGTCTAAATTGTTCCAATAACCAGCATTCACAAGTATACTATTTATGTCGACCAACATTTCCGTTGTAGTCTATGGGCGAAGCCACATGTTTTGTTGAAAATTGTGATCAAATTTACTAAAATATGAGGAATTTTTCACCTCTTTCGAGTGAATAAGAGCAAAATGACCCATCAAACATGGGTTAAAAGCTTTATTAATGTCTTCCAATGTAAATAAGACTATTAAAAATTGTAACCACCCATGCTTGTTGACAGACACATCAAGTTTCTGACATGTAACTTAAAAGCTAGTAAACTGGCTCAACGGGTATACGGTACATGTACACTTGAGCTGGTATACGGACTCGTCAGAGGGTTAATGTGAATAATATTTTGACACTGAAAGGTACATTATGGACCTTTGAAAGCACGGTCCCTGAACAAAGCAAGTTTACATGCACCATTCCATATTTTTCTTGACAATCATTCAATGGGGGAGGAGGGAATTTTCAAAACAATGTATTGAATGATGCATGTACATACATTGTACTGCCAGTCAGAACAGAAACAATTGATGCCATGGATCAACTGTGTATAAGTTTAATGATTTCTTACTTGAAAGAGTATTTTCTATAGAGCTTGCCAGCCAAATTTGGTTGAAATTGGACAATCATGTCAAATACTAAATTTTTCCATATGATCTTTCAACAAGATTCCATTTTTGCCATTGGGAATAAAAGGAAATTTTGCTACTAAAGATGATTATCTATTCACCTATGAATGCACTTTCAAAATCATCCAAGTTCCATGTTTGAATTACTTTTAATTAAAATATGTACCACTGTTTCAGTGGTGCGTTCATTTATCAATTTTTTGACAAAAATGCATTTTTAAGAAATCTTGGTCCTTGTAAGTGTTTAAATTGGTGTTGGAATTAGGTGTTGAATTTTGTTTCCAAAATTTAATCTTGTGGGTTTTTTTAGATCAAAATACATCATTTTCAGCCCATATTTTGAGATTTCATTATTGGTGGCACTGTTCATTATTTGAAATTAATTATATGCATAGTGCATAAATTAAATTTTGAAATGACATGCATAAGATATATTTCTGGTCTCCTTTAACTTATCCATGTGTAAAATGTCAAAACTAAGGCTCATAGGTTCTTAAAATCTTGATTTTTATAATAGCACCAATAATGTGAATTGGCTATAACTATTTAATGGTGGTCAAACAGCGCTGAGTGATTTTAGACCATTCACAACTGATTACAAGATTCCTGTTGCCCGTCCACGCGTCCAAAATTGAAAATTGCAAAATATTTAATTATTTTATTTTGATTTTTCTTTTCTCTTTGCAAATAAGCCTTGTACACTTATTTACTACATTCTAACTCAAATCATATCTATCATGACAATAAATAACAATAGTAGTTATCCTCTGTTTGTTCATGCAATACGAGAAAATATTAATGGTTTGGAAAGCCGAGTGTGATACGAACTTAGACCATTTATGTTTATGAAGGTTTTTATTCATCCAGGTATTGTAAAATCAAGTAAAATAATTAATTCTGGTCATCTGGACTTACTTTTAATTGAGTAGCGACGTTTCATGTCTCATCCGAGACACATCCTCAAGCCTACTGATCACGTCACAGGAAACTGAACTTTTTAGTCTCTTTGTTATCTTGTCGTAGACAGAATTGTAGGCTCCCGCTAGATTATGGCGAAGTCCTTTCAGATTTCCTTTCAGAAAATGTATACTTTTATCAACATGGGGGGTTTAGTTGTTGAGATATGACTGAATGAAGGCGAACACATCTCACACATAGAAAAATATGGCTTGTAACGAAAATTCAGCGAGGTTAAAACACATGGCCATATTGGTTTGGACATATTGCATCTCAGTTTGAAGTGCCTCAAAACAATGGCCATTATTCTATTGTTCTCACTAAACCAAGTTAGGAAAGGAAGACTTGAAACTAAGGTGCTTTTGCACCAAAATCAATGGCCCAATTTATATGTCTCCCTTTGGTGACTTGCTTTCATGGATTCAAATGGTGTTACAACAATGTACACAGCAAAACAATTGCCAACTTGACTTCAAACCATGATGTTTTTACATGTATTTCTAGTGATGTAGTTATTCATATGAGTGCAAGAATGTCTTGCCTGCAATGGCTACCTGGTGCCATATTAAAGTTATATTCATTTATTACAATGTCCTCATAATTTCTTTCTCATATAATTCTTCAGGTGACACACCGTTTCAAGAGCCATTGACCAAAGTCTGAAGATTAAACAGTGTGCAATCAAAATTTAAATGGAAGTTATTGCAGATACAACTTTCTTGCACTCACATCAAGAAAGCAGATTTCTGGTGCCTGGTCCATGTACACTTTATAAGAAAAAGCTTGCTGGTCCATGTAGTTACTCTGGTACCCTTGACATTGGTGCTTCATGGTACATTCAGAGTGTAGCGATTTCATCATTACAACATCACTCCAAGTTATCAATACGCAGTCCTTACACGCACTATGAAAAGCGCACATTAAACCCCAAGAATGAGTAATGGTAGTCGATTGATATTGCAGTGATGATCTAGCTGGGCTGTAAATTCTATGGCTCAGTCTGCTCAACACTGCATTAGTTCTTAGCATAACTAATCACTATACTTTGATCAACACCAAATAGACGGGGCCTCTTCACATCGCGAATTGATACTGATGAGCACATGCGTAGCTGAACACAGCACAACTGCAAGAGACACAGCACGCATTTTACGAGTGATTCGCGCATCAATATCTACAGAGCGTGTGTAACTGGGATTATGTTTACTTGCGGATGAAGAAATGCCTCATAATTCCCGCCTTTTTAGTGTTGATCAAAATATCATCACTGGTAGAATTTACACACCTTGGTTTCTCAGAATATCATAATGCATGGTAATCGTTCCTGAGTGAAAGTCTTTGAAAAATTTGATAAAATGAGGATGTTTAAGGACTTTTACAAGCTGCACTTATTTCAACTGCACTTCAAGAAAGTCACAATCACAAATAAAAGCTGCATGTTCCGTGTCTGATGCTCAAAACAAAGCAATATATACATCATTGTTACATGGAATCAAGTTCAGGCCATTCAAGGGTCAAGACAACTGATTTGTGCTTACATGGCACCTCTTGTGTGAAATTCCTTGTGATATTCAAGAGGCTGGGGATAAACAAAAGAATTAATGGCTGTCTTCTTCAGTAAAATACTTTCTGAGCAGAATTTATTCTTCCCCAATTGGCATTTGATGCGTTTGGGTTTACCAACCCAGAGAACTAAGTAGTTTCAAATACATAGACATAATCATTTGTATCTACATAAACCGTACCTCGCAAGCTGCATCTGCTTGTCAGATTTAGTCTTCCACTCATACTTTGCATGCGCTTGCGAGGTCCATCTGGATATACCAACGTACTTGGTTATA
>JXSR01S031638.1:2182-14046 GCA_000969725.1 Ophiothrix spiculata
AGCATTTTTTAAGCTTTAAAATGACACCTTACTTCAAGTTACTTGTTGAAATTGATCAAGGCAATCAAATTTTACAACAAAAAATCTGCTGGAAATTCTTTTTATTTTCTTTATTTTTGCTGCCTATTTTCACCAGTTTCTCAAAAAGTGTTCTGTCGCAAAGTCCCCCTTCTCGGGATGAGTCATCACATATGTCCGACCAGCCTGTGTCTAACAGTTCTCCCTCTAACGACTTTGGCTTTGCAACAAGTGAGATATGTGAATTTTTGAACAAAAACTGAAGGTATACTATTTTGGATGGGACCTAAAATACAATTGGTCCAAAAGGATCATTAATTGTGACCCTTCATTCATAAAAAAACATGTTTCTCATTTCGTAATGCTAATGTTATACCAAGCTTGAAGATGAATATTCCTCTTGAGGGTGACCAATATCAATCGATATCTTGTATGAGGTGGACCGTGCTTGTCATCTCATGATGCAGTTTGCAACTATTATTGAGCACCAGTAAAGAGAAAAATCCAATTTCAAGGAGGAATAATTAGGTTTTAGTGGTGTCCTGAAATTAAGAAACAAGTAGGTTGCGATGGGTCACAATTGTACTAATTTGTCAATTGAAAAAGTAAAGACCCTTTTTTACATTGTTTGAAAGTTCTTGAGCTTCTGGACAAATTCAAATATTGTATTCTTCATAATATCTGCACATAGAGAATTTGTATTTTGTGTAGCAAATGGGCTGAAACTCAGACTTGATATTTTATAAAGCCCTTCATACAATGTAGAAGCATTTCATCTCTCTTGTTCAATTGATTAGGTACTTAATGAGGTACACTTTAATACAATCATCATTTCATTTTCTTGGTGTTTCTGATGGAATGACAATGCATGGTAGCTACAAGCGGAACAAAGACATAGCAACAGGTCTGGAGTCATATTGGTTGCCATGGTAACCATGCATAGTCATTTCACTTTTCCCAATATCTAGTAGCAGTTTTAATTAAAATTTGAAGGAATACATCTCTTTTCTACAGTGAAATTATTCTATGCACTATAATTAAAACAATCTTTGATGAATTTCACAATGTTAATTTCAATTTAAGGATGGTATCGTAGTAATTTAAGAATATTTCATAAATACCACTGGTGTACACTGTACAGGGTGCGCCAATAAAAAAGGACATTGGACTTTTTATCCGAGAAAAGGAATTACAATTGTTGATCAACTTTATAGCAATGGAATAGCTTATATGTTGGCTTTTACAAGAGTTTCATCTTTGCTTCAAAAATTAACAGTTAATTTTGTAAAAACTCCATATTTAGTCTCTTTTACTACATATGATAAACAAATCAGACAAAACAGATTTGCAATTGGTAATGTAACAGAGTAATGTTGAAAGCACTTGGTCAAGAATATCATAAGATTTGGAGAAGAAAGATAAGCATCCGATTTAATGAGGATCGATCAGCTGATATGGACCCAGTATAAAGAAGAAATAAACAAACAAACAAAATAATAAGAATGTTGGATCTTGTTGATTGACACTGGTATTTAATCTTGACAGACCTGAAGAACTTGACATCTTAAACTGCTTTATTTATTACCTTGGTTCTTAATTATAATTGGGACAAAAGTATCACAATATTTATTTGGAGCCTTGCTTGTAGAAATTTGTATCTTAAATCTATCTTATACCTGAGAGTCTTGTCAGAGATAAGCTATTAAAATAATATGAGCCTATCATGATGATATGTTCTTTTACCCTTTCGAAACACCTGAACATTTCTTAAGGAGCATGCGAGAGAACGCTAAAGTGTTCCAATTCGTCTTGAGAGAATAATAATTCAGTTTGGGCTGTATACCCTTACATGTATACGGCAATTCTGGATCAAAAATGTTAATTAGAAATCTTGGCTATCTCATCGATCGGACCAAGGTAGACTTTGAGAAACGTCTTTCTCTAATTCTTTGTATCTCTAGACTGGAGTGCTTAAATTAAAACTGGAGTGATGAAAACTTATGTTGGTGAGTAATAACTTTACTTGTAGAAAACATACATAATTATACAGTTGACGCTGCTTAATCGGGACACCTCGGGAGTATCAAAAATATCCAGATTAACCAGTTGTCCAGATTAAGCAAAATACAGAAATCGCCAAAAGTGAGACGTTTTTAGGGCACAAAAACACTAAAATATACAATAATTCATAAGCTGACAAAAAGTAAACACAATGAAAGAATTTTAGAGACCTTTTGAATAGATTAAGATTTTTGCAGAGATTTTTCAACAGAATTTGCAATTGTGGTTTTAGATTTTTGTCCTGTATTTGCAATTTATTTGCATTAAATTACTTTTGTCATCATAATTTTAGGGAAATTTTCATCAAATTAATGCATTTTGCCAAAAAATATCCCTTTTATCTGGAGGAATGTACCGATTAACAGGTCAAAGAAATGGTTTCCTGACTGAAGAGGTCAATTAACCAAAAATCCGATAGAGGATCCCGATTAAGCAGCGTCGACTTTATATTATAATGATATTTATTGTTACAAATTTAAGTATTTTTTATATTTTTTTCCCTTGTACATTGCATATTTATTGGGACAAGCTATATTTTATTAAAGCCATAACAATGCCAACTATAGCGGCTTAAATACACAAAATAACAGTATAATTTCTTGGTGCAAAGTCTTAAAAATGAATTAGCATATATATATATAGGCCTTAATTCCAAATCTCAAGTTTACAATATGTATTACAAATACAATAGCATTTACAATTACATCTTCAAAATTTAACACTAAATTCATGTTATCTCTTATCTAGGGATTTTTACAATGAAGTACTTTGATTGATTGATTTTATTCGGTTCCATAAAAAGTACAATAGCAAAGATAGTAAATATATATAAAAAAGTAAAACAAGCACATTAAAAAGTTAACACATATTTATCATGACCATAAATAACAACACCATAAAAATTTCAAGTGAAGGATAAAATATCGGAACCAGGATAACCCATGAAAGCCATTATTACAGGCTTATTTCCAATGGGGTCCTTTTATAAAACAAGAAATCAAACGACGAGATAAAAAGAAGAAGACCCCATTAGAAATTAACCATAAATGGCCCCCTAACCATTTGGACTCACAAAATATTTTCAAACGTACAATTAATTTTAATAAGGGACCATTCACAAATACTTGTTATAGAGGACTGATGCAAAAAAAAATGTTTATATAAAAAAGGGCCCCTAACCATTTGGACTTCAAAATATTTTCAAACTTCAAACCTCCCACCCTCCTTTTTTTTTTGAGTAAATTAAGGATCAACCCGACAGAAAAGTAACAAAGTAAATGTCCATTAGTAAATTAAGGGTGATTTTTTTTTCAAGCCCCATCTTTTCTGACCTCAAATATTTTAAGAAACCCCTTTTTTTCATCAAGCCCCTCTACAAGTGTTAATGAATGGTTCCTAGGGTGGCTATATGACAGAACAGTGAATAAAACTTAAATTTTCCTGTTTCGAAAAAGGAGACTTAAAGTTTAAAACACTGACTTTTTTTGATTAATGCTAAAATATTATTCCAAATAAAACTTAATATATTAGATACAATTATATTTTGAATCATATGCCTATGCCTTTTTTACTAAATTTGATAAATTCGTCGTCATTCTGGCAAAGCGGCATATCTCGTTTTTTTTACAATAACTTCAACTATGTTTTCCTAAACTTAAAAGATTACTTATTTACAGAAGTTGAATAAAACTGAGTAGCATGTATTTACTTATCCACTAAAAATTAACAATAAACACTGTTTTTCTCTGTTTTTTCACATGACATACTACAAGAAATCAATGATTTTGAAAACTGAAGGTGTTAGAACAAAAATATCACAAGACGACTACAAAGCAATCTCATATAATATTTATAATGTTTAAATTATTACTTGCAATTGATAATAAAAAATGGATCATGTTAGAAGAGATCAATAAATGAACAGAATATGTGAGGCACGAATTGCTTGCACTGAAGACAGGTATTGCAAAGACTGTGTCCGCATTCAGTATGCATAAGCTTGGTCGCAACTGACTTTACAACTGCCTATAGATGTGTACTGATAATTATTTTTTTACATCTAACAATGTTCAGATCAAGTTGACCAAACAGATATGCCATTACTAAAGTTAATCAGGTCTAATGGAAACTGTGTCTTAGCAGAAACACAATAGGCCCACATTTTCCAGTACAATAATAATTTTCTTCAATTCTTTATCAATTGTGACATTCCTTAAGCTAGAATTTGACAGTTAACCAGAACATAGGAAAAGGTATTTACATTCCCTTAACAGGCCTAAATTTTGCTCTGTAGCTTTTTGCTTGTATGAGTGCACATAAGTCTACAAATTAAAGACATCCTACACTGAAATACAGCTGAGCAATTCAATACCAGAATGCAACACTGACCCAAGTCCACTTTAAAAAAAAATAGTTATACACAGGAGGGACTTTCTTAGAGATATGTCTACCTTGTGTTATGAAAGACTAAAATGAATCCACACCGCAACTGCCCCAAAAGTCCTTTATGTATGTAAAATGTGTCAAAATCCATGGACTTGGGTCAGTGCTGCATACATATTTTGTTTTATTGAATGTATCAAAAGTAGTCAAAACCATGTTCTCTGACAAATTTCCCCTTGAAATTGGGAATTGATTGATGTTAGGTGTAGGTTTTGTCTACATGGCTTGGGAAACATGCACAAATTAAAAATTGGTAGTCTCATTTCAAAATTGCGGTCAAAAAACGATTTCAGGATGGGTCCAGATGGATCCCAGCCCTTTTGCACATAAAACTTAATAAATAAAGCACATATGAATGCAACAATGACCCAAGTCCTCTGTCTTAAATGACCCCATATAAAGCATTGCAAATGCAAATATTGTTGAAAAACACATAACTTAAACATCAGACACACTATGAAGGTGTTTTTAATTGTTTGTTTGTTTTTCTTAAAAGCTACTCCAGTAGACTTGGGTGAGGGTTGCAATCTGATATTCAATTTTACTCAATACAAAACCTCCAAATAACCAAGGCATGAGAATGATTTTTCATGAAAAAATCTGAATTTGGTCAAGTTTAACAAAAAAACACAAATACGGTTAAATTAAGCCCCAAATTATCTGAATTCTGAGCTACATGTACTTGGATGATAACAATATCTGAAAATTCTCATGCCTGATAACCTTCAATTAATAATGGCCAAAAGGTTGCCATTTATCATTTTCACATCTTTACAAGAAATTTAATTATAAAAGTACAAGCACTTTTTGCCCAAACAGTATGAGGTACATAAACTTGTTAAATGTCGCCATTTAAGGGAATTATTATACATGTCTCAGTCTCTTTACACATAACACAATTAACAGTTGGTCTTGTTAATTTGATCTAAAATAATTGTTTTAAAATTTTATTATCGTTGCTTCATTAGGTCTATTCAGCTGAGTTATGCCTTTTCAACTATGTTTACAACACCCGGGAGGGTCACTGTCATTGCAAGGTGGACACCATACTCACACATGGCCTTTCAAAAATGGACCCTAAACAATTATCATTTGTTCCTATTTATACACTAAACAAGTATTTTGCCATGTTTTCCCCAATCCCCACCATAAACAAGTATGTTCAAATCAAGTTTAAAAACATACCCTTTTCAAATAAGCCTTCTTTATTGTTTACCATAAGATATTCTTATCTTCTTGGCTATATACTGCCCTTTTAATAATAATGCTCTTAAAATCAATAACAGAGTCAAATGAAACAAACAAAGTTATCAGCCAATTGTTCTTTGGGATTGAAAGCAGTGTTTTTAGGAAAGACTTTACTTTCATACCATTAACAAGTACAAAGCTTTCGTAAACTACACCCTAATTTCCCGATTTTTGCAACTTTGATACCCTTTCCAGTGTACTCGAGTACATGGCCCATTCGTAAAAAACCCAACCTTTTTACTCGTTTTTGTGCACACACGCATGGTGTCCACCTTGTAATGACAGTGGCCCCTAGGTCACGACAGCATCCAATTTAAGTTTGTTCATTCAAATGTACATGTGGGGCATTGAATTAAAGGGAGCACAACACTAAATAACTTCCCCATTGAAACCAATGCGTTTTAGCCTAGATTCTCTGAGCTTTTTCACACTGGCGTGACAATATTTCGAAGTTTCAGTTAATATCAAGTTGTAGCCCATTTTTTTATCTTTCAAATAACCTTCAATTAATCTTACATTTTCCGATAAAATTTTTCGCTACGGGCTCGTAAACAGCGCCCCCGCTTTTTCCACCCAGTCAAAACGACCCCTAACCACTTTAGCCATGCACCGGAACTTACGCTGCTAAATCCAAAATAAATATGGATGCCAGTTGTTTTGGATGCTATAAGTGATCACAAGATTCTAGTCATTTATATTCATAAACACAAAACCATGTCACTTGTAACCAGTTCTACTATCATTGCAAAATAATCCGTGTGGACCTATGTTTTTTACCGGGACTTTCTACCCCTACACCATTCGTGGAGTGATTTAGTGTTGTGCGGTCTAAACTAACCACGTTGATCTTTGGGTGTGAGTGAGTCATAATAGATACACACTCGGGGATGGGGTTAAGGGCGGGAGGAGGCTCTCTGCAATACACAATACATACACAATATTATATCATTAATCACAACACACGGTTAAGAAACATTTAACAGATAGGCTAAAATTATAAACATATTACTTTCAATAGCTTTGACTTGAAGTTCTATCTTGTGTTTAACTTTTTGCTTGTTTGTTTTTAAAAATCAAGATGGTACATTGATTGATGGGTGGGCTATAACTGAGCCCCCCCCCCCTCCCCCCATAAAAAAAGTACAGAGAACAGGATTGTCTTGATCATTACCTGATTTGCCTTAAAATTGGTGTACAGAAAAAATCAAAATCACCCCAATGTTGAGTGTTGTTGTTTTCAGAATCAGAATATTAATGATTTTATTTTAAAGACTCCTCTATTGGCTGTAGGGTTCCCCTCTCAGCCATTAAAAGAGTACCTTCTTCGACCTTTTTAATTATTGATGGTTACCGATACCAGTCAATCAGGGTAAATTTTAAGGATTCTGAAGGGCACCCCATTTCAAGGCAATTTTGAAAGGGCACACTGTTTTAGAAGGCAAATATTACATGTTAAAGAATAGCATTAGGCATTTATAAGTAATAGGGCATCAAGGCAACTGGTAGGGGCACCGACGGCAAATGCCTTCGGTGCCTTCGGTTAAAATTTACCTTGCGGTCAATGGCACTGCCACCCCACCATCTGGTGTCGGCTGGTAGCCCAATACAATTAGCACAATGAGATTCTTACACATTGTCTAATTTATAAACAAATTAATGAATTGAACTAATAAATATTATTAGTCTGAAATTAGTCAGAATATGACAATGAATGGTGCTACATCACACTTAAGACAAAGACTATTAGAAGCCATGAGTAGTGAAATTGTGATGAATTATGGATTAAATGGGAAGCTGAAGTAATTAAATGATTGTAGGCTAGTTTAGACTTAACATTAAAAGTTTTCAAAAGTGGACGACAAAATAGACACAATTTTATTGAGATCCTTTTGTACATATTAAAATTAAGCATCAAATTAAGCACACTTAATTTGCAATTTTAAATACTAAGATCAAACAAATTGGGCGATAAGAACACAATGTTTCTCAATAATGTTATTTTCTAATTTAGGAGAAATATTCTTTTTATCTTTCGACGTTTTTAAATTTCTAAATGGACACTACATGTACAAGCAGAAATTATCATGGTTTTTGGATATTTTTATCTACCAGTATTCCCTATTATCAGTTATATATAGTTCTCGCTAGCTCAGTCGGTTAGTTCTCGGACTGTTAAACATAAGATATCGATCGTTCCGCGTTCGAGTCCAGCTGGGAGCTGAGTGTGCAAAAACTGTATATTCTATGAGGGTGTGAATTGTTCAAGCTAGGGTTGCGCCAATATGTAGGCCGCAGTAAGCCCTTTGGCCCCAGAGAGTCCAGGTAGTGATTTAACACAATGATTAGAACTGCTCTGTAAAGTGTGCTGAGGCCGTGTGGAATTACAAGTCAGGGGGACCGCGTAGTGCACTATAAATCACCTGCAATTTATTATTTTTTTATCAAAATGAGAATTCAACATTATCATTTCTGTATGATTATCTGAAACTGCTGACTTTACAGTCCATGGTGTTGTTCTTGGTAAATTGCCAGCATGAAAAGGAAGGAAACTTCAGGGGAAAAAGCTGAAAACTGTCTAAATTTGCACATGAAGAGCTTAAATTAGGCTGATTTAACAAGAACCTTTAAAAAATGGTACAAGTACAAATAATTTAAAAAAAAAATGAAATCAGCTGAAAAGTTTCATGTCTGCATGTGAAACTCAATATCCATACAAAGTATGTCATCATCCACCATTAACCTCCCGAAAAGTTAACCCAAGGTCAAATTTGTTTTATTGCAAATTCAAAAAGAACCTGTACATCTTCAGCTTTAAAATGATGCTTGTTTCCAATGGATATGACACCCATAGCAGACCTTAGTTTCCATATTATGTATATTTTCATTGCAACTACATAAGTAAAAAGCTGGACATTACAAATCTTCAAAGATCTCAATTTTGTCAGAAAATGAATGCATTTTTTGCTGAAATTAAAAATGCCTACTATCCTGGAAGTTGGTGGTGGATGGTCACATAGATTGTAAAAATATTTAGCTTTCATAAGAAAACTAAGAAAAAAAATAAGCGATTGCAAATTACAAGTATAATATATAGCATATTTTTGTACCTTTATCAACTCATCATTTCTGATTTTTTCATAATGTTATTTGGGTCCATTTTCTGTGACACTTTAAGCGGTAATACGGAAAGTAATTTAATTCTCTTAAATGCAAATCTTGTGCCATTCATTAAGACAATAATAACTTTGCCCCATCTTTTTTGAGGTCATTGTGTGAATTTTGAGGTGATTGTTTTGGACCGAGGTATTTGTCATTACTAATGACAATATAATAACTTTGCACCATCTTTCAACATTTAATGTGACATGACCACTCTTTTGACATTTAATGCCTTTTATGTACAATTTTATGAAGAAATACTTTATTAAACTTATTTGTTACTTTAAGGTCTACTTATCCCTATAAGAGAATTTCAATCAGTCCAGGCATGACGATAATCACGTAATATGATAAACGTGTGAGTGTGGGGTGCATACGCGCGTTGAAAACGCATTATGCGCTGATGACATCACATAAGTCATTGTTACCTGATAATGACTGTGCAGTTGTTTGCGTAAAAAAATATAATCTTATTGGATTGGATCGCGCTATCACGCAGGTTATTAATGAAATAGTCTTTTTACTACAAGGCCCCTAAAATAATTGTGTGCTTGCCCTCATCTGACCGACCGTAATTTGGAAAATCTTTTTGAAAAAGTTTTTACTGTACAAAAGAAAACGACCCTAATTTTCAAATTTCTTGAAAAACAAAGGCTTTACATTTTCTACAGGCAAGTTAATTCAGCAAGCATATATTTTATATAGTTGCTTGGATCTTCTGCATCATTTTCAAAAAAAATTATCTTAAATCTCCCATATTCAACCCATATTTGGCTCTGTTTTACATTTGTACAGCTTTATGGCTGAAAAAAAGTAGATTTAATTTTTTTTTTAAATCCTGACTGATTTACCCTTCGTCTGGAAAGGCGTTCATGGACAAGTAAACAGTTTTTGATTTAAGCATGGTAAGAAAACTAAATGTTAACATGCACCATGGATGAACTGTAAAAACAGCTTCTGGTCGAAACTTACAAGGACTTACAAAAGACACCACGGTGAATTTTTACCTTACATGCACAAGTCAAGAACTTCACGGTCTGTGAAAGGTCATGGAGTGAATAATGAAACTTTGATAAACGATCAGTAAGCATACACCGAGATTATGTTGGACATGTCTCTTTACTACAAGATTTTATCCATATGCGGAATCACCTGTGTTATTTCAATACGTTGAAAAATAATGCCTTGAATAAACTTAAATTACTTTGCTACGAATGGGTTCACATGCTAACCCCAGCGGATTTAGAATAACACAATATAGTTTATCACTTTATGATCACTAGTGTTGTTCTTGATATTCCTGAGATAATGTGTATTTTTCTTTCATATTTCTGCTTTCATTTAAATAAAACTTTTCAAGTGTTTTAATATGAACAAAGACTTTGAGAAATGATTCAACAATTGTTTAGCGCATGTACAACAGATAGACAGACAAACGGACAGACAGACAAACTTACCCCGTATCAATCCTAAATGGTTTGGCTATGTCAGTGGGGTAACTGATTATAACACTTTGTTGGGGTAATAAGCAACAGATAGACAGACAAACGGACAGACACACATACTCACCCCGTATCTATCCTAAATGGCTTGGCTATGTCAGTGGGGATGGAGTGTAACTGGTTACCAGTCAAATATAACACCTTGAGTTTGGGTAATAAGCCTAACGTCAACACGTCATCTTTGGATAAGTTATTATACGATAAATCAAGTACCTGCGATAAAAGGGAGAGAAAAGTTCTTGCATGTTAACGGTCCAATCAACTCTATATCATTACTTATTACCCAGGCCATGTTACCTTAGCCTGTGATCAAAAAGAAGTGTACAGTGTTCACTACTGCCCGGAGAGGCACTTACTAATATTTTATATTGACAGGGATTATCCTCATCACTAAACACATTGGTACCTCCCCAGGAGCGTATAACGAATAACGTATACCGTATACCAATGTGTATACTTCTAGGTTGTGGGTTCGAGCCCCGGGCCGAGCGATTTTCGTCTCCTTGTTTCCTTGGGCAAGAAACTTTACTCTACTTGCTCTGTGGTTACGAAGTCACGTGTACGAATAGACTCCTTCATGGGGTATGCATGTCATGCAATGTATCATTGATTGATTAATGTGATCGCAGCCTTATGGCAAGGTGTATGATGTGTTTACAGCAACCTACCAGCTCTAATTCATGATAGGACACAAGTCAGAGACCAAGTGACATTGGCAAGACACCTAAGGCGCAAGCATAATAAGCCAAATTTTGAAATTTTTGAAGGTCACATACCAAATTTTTTAACTACACTCAATTTGTGCCTCTGGTTTCAAAAACCTAAACAGTTAAAACAATATTTGGATGCCCTTAGTTGCAATTCTTCATTTAAAATTAAAACTATTTCTAAACCAAATCTTATAATGTTGCTGTAAACTTAAAAATTCTTTGTCATTAAGAACTTGCTCTAAGTATGCTTGAGTTGTTGAACTACCACATACAGAGAACGGTCAACAGAGGGCAGTATCGCATTCATACGGCTACATACGGCCTGGGAGGCAATTTGCGACAGAACACTTTTCAAGATCCTGGTGAAAATACTAGGTAGCAAAAAATAAAGAACATAATAAGAATTTCCAGCAGATTTTCTGTTGTAAAATGTGATCGCCTTGATCAATTTCAACAAATAAGGTGTCATTTTAAAGCTTAGAAAATTCTGTAACAGATGAAATGATAAACTCAAAATTGATATCATCTGCAAAGTCCCCCCTTTCGGGGTGAGTCATCACATATTGATCAGGATATGAAAGTTGATTACTTTCTAAAAGCAGTTATCAGTCAGGGGCCGATTTCACTAACATTTAGCGATGGTCGCTAACCCCGTTTTGATCGCTAAACTCCAAAAACGATCGCTAATACCCACTATTTAGCGATCGTTTTTGGAGTTTAGCGA
>JXSR01S031647.1:4947-18205 GCA_000969725.1 Ophiothrix spiculata
TATACTCTTTCTCAGAGTTGTTTTTCCTTTCAGATCGTGCCGTGTACGCCACTCTTAACGCGCGCGCCAACAGCGTGAGCGTAAAAAATCAAATTCAACAAATCACGCACTGCAAATACGTGCGTAAGTAAGTGCATCCGTACGCAGAAGTGCTTAACAACAAGCGTTGGCAAGAGAAAACCCGCGAACGGGGGAAAAGGTACTCTGAGATAAACTATATGTCATGTTTTGGGCCTTAAAGTGTCAGTTGGGAAACACTCTTTGGGCTACTTTGAAATTGAAAATGCACAAGGTATCTGAAAAAGTGTAAACATTATTCCACTTAGCAAAAACACAGTATATGCATTTATAAAGCAAACCAGATACTTCTACAAACATGAAATTTCACTTGAATCCAATCCCTTGCTAAAAAGTTGTATATGTTTGATATAGTAGATACTGCTTTTAAATGCAATAGAATTGAACGTCTGCTCATTTGTGGAGGATTTCTCTAGGGGAAATGGAAGTAGCTTGCAGTTCATATATGCAGTGCACATACTGCATTTATACTTGTATTTGGCAGTTATGTACTATAGGCAGGAAAATAATTTATTGGACAGTTTAAACAGAAATGCTGAGTGCAGGACCCTTTGTTTGTTAATGTAACCCCTACCCTGGATTTTTGTTTGAATTGTCCAATATATGTTTATTTTGCCTATAGTAAAGTTTTTGGTTTTTATCAGTCTCTGAAGAATTAGCAAAAATTATAATACTTAAACAGGAAAAATCTTTATTCCTAAAATCTAATAACATTTTAAAAGAACATTCAAACACAAAATTATTTTCAAGAATGTTCTTATATAATGTTGAATCTACAGAAGCTAACTTCTATTTCTCTGTGTTTCATAACCTGAAATAACTTACAAAGAATAATAACATTGCTCAGCTCAAATTCTGGCAACACTTGAGTCTCTATTTTTATTTTTAAATTGTATAACTGTAAATCCGTTTAGCCCTGAGGGTTCAATGGCCTAAAGTCCTAACAACACTAAGTCTTCTATTTTTATTTTGAATTGTAAAAGTGTACATCTATCTATCTGTTAGCCCTGTGGGTTCGATGAATTGAGTGATTGATTGACGGAAGGATATCCTGA
Source organism: Ophiothrix spiculata (assembly GCA_000969725.1). Taxonomy (NCBI): domain Eukaryota; kingdom Metazoa; phylum Echinodermata; class Ophiuroidea; order Amphilepidida; family Ophiotrichidae; genus Ophiothrix; species Ophiothrix spiculata. Next base: position 6,081 of record JXSR01S031647.1, read on the forward strand.
TGGTTGATTCGTTTGATTTAAAGCCGCAATTCGACCCATGGCAACTTTTGAATAAAATCATGGGAATTTAACAGATTTGAGTGGAAATTGTTGATTTTGACAACTTTTTTATGAAACTTTATTGGACTTGGCAAATATTTGTTGTTCAAAATTAGTGTTTCTCTGATCTGGCATCTGTCTCCAAGGAAAAATAATTGGAATAAAGCAAGTTTTAGTAATATTTGTTGGATTTTATCAGTTTTTTGTGAAACATTATTGGACTTGGCAGATATTGTTGTTCAAAATGTATCTGGTCCAGTGAATTACATCATTTTTGTGTGGATGTCGGAGGGAATTTAGCATAACACTGGATACATTCGTAATATTTATTTGTATGAATGAAGACATTTTTGGTGGAATTCATTAGATGTGAAGAAGTTATGCAATGACCATGCTATGTACAGAGTGCTTGCAAGTTGGAATATACTGTGCTGGATGTAAGTTGTGTTTTATTGGGGGGGGGGGGGGGTGCAGTTCTCCACTTTGTTGTTAGTCGGGAAGTGTGGCCCAAATTTCTGATTGAGGGTTTATATTTATTGAACCATAGATATTCGGAAAACAGTTATAAAGAACTGAAGGACCCATAAATTGACACTTGTTTGGTCCATTTGAACTCTCATCCAAAAGTTCCAATATTTTACTTGAAAAAATTGACATTTGTTTGGTCCATTTGAACATCCAAATCAAAAATTGCCAAAATTTTGCTTGAAATCAAGGTCTTGGGAACTAATAAACTTTAAAAAAAAAACTTGAAGTAAAGATTGTGCTTTAGAGAAAGGGTTCAGTGAGTGTGGAATGCGGGTTTTGAGGGCTTCATTCACATATCCATACCACATGTCTATATCAATGTTCCCCACCTGGGGTTTTATCATGTGATTAGTTGGGGTTACATTTCTTTCAGAGGTTGATTTAAGCCCTTCCCATCATTCAATTCAAACTGCTATTTCCACAGCTTACAAACAGACATTGAGTTAACCAACTGCATAGACTTACATGTTAAACTGCTGATGGAAAACTTGCTATAGAAAATTTATTATTTTGTCCATCTCTGAATGAAAAGGACCTTCAGAAAGAGGATAATCACAGCTTGATATCAATGCAAACAAACATGAGTTGGACAGAGTTCTTCATTCTCAAAATACAGTTTGAAATATAGTAAATTCAAACTGTTTACCATACAAATGAATGCAATAGTGGAGTGACCTTGGTTAACATTCCATGGGGTCTACTGATATGTTGCTGTGTGTTATGGGAAGGGCTTAAAACACCCTCTGCATTTCTTTGTTTGAAAAAAATTGTTGTGAAACTATTAATCTGTTGTTTATATTTAATTCTCTTTGTTACAAATGAGAAATAAATAGCATTAATTTTGTCATAACTGAAAGTAGGATGATTTTTTTGACAAAGAAATCAAATCATTTTTATTTTTTATTATGTCTAGATGCCAGTATACGAACGCATGAGAGAACACAAGATCCGTTTGCAGCTGAAGACAATGATCTTATCAGCGAGACTTTGAGAGATCGTCTGGAAGACCTACCGTCTCCTGAGCAACCGGAGAGAGAAATCAACATCATCACTTTGAGGAAAGACAGAGAGCATGGATTAGGTTAGTTGTCATGAAATTTTAGTCCTGATATAAAATTATACTTTGATCAACACCAAATAGGCGGGCCTCTTAATTCACATCGTGAATTGATACAGATGAGCGCGTGCATAGCTGAACACAGCACAACTGCAGGAGGCGCAGTGCGTGTTGTACATGTGACTCGCGCATCAGTATCTACGGCGGGGGTGTAAGTGGGATTATGTTTACTTGCAGATGAAGAAAAGCCTCGTAATTCCCGCCTATTTAGTGTTGATCAAAGTATAGTCCTGCAGGGGATCCCAAGTCTATTGAGTGTTCCTTGATTTTACTGAGGCTGGTTAGGAGTACATTTAATAAGTTTATATGTTGAAAATAGACCAGCAGGGTCATTGATTTTGCATTTACCTAATGGAAACTGGTTATTAGGGGCACATTTATTAAAATAAGTTCTTAGTGCTAATTTGAAAAAAGTCCTGCAGAGTACCCAACTCCATTGAATTTTCCTTGACTGTACCGTAACTGGTTAGTGGTAGAGTTTCTACTTGTGCTATTTATTGCAAAATAGCTAACATAACCATGCAAAATATAATAAGTTGTAGTTATTATTCTTTCATATCTTTAGTTGCCTTATAGTTTATTTATTTATTTATTTGAACATAAGCTTTTACAACAGCGGCACGCGTTCTTGACGGTGCGTTCAAGTTACAGTTCAAGCTCAAGTTACATGTGATTACAGAATTTTAATAAGGGGCTGCTTCAAAACTCAACCGGTGGTTGTCAGCCGGCTTGGCCGTTTTGGGGCGGTTAACTATTTATTCTGGTTGCACTGCCGAGAACCAGCAGGCAACTGCCGATTGAATTTTGAAGCAGCCCTAAAAAGCTGAAAGCAGACCAAAAGGAAATTTTACTATTTTTAATACCTAGCTACTTTTATGCAGGTCATGTTAACACATATAAGAGCAAAAATATACACATAGAGTCAGTTCACTTGTCCTGAACAATGCGCCTAGTGTACATGAACAAGATATCACCTCTCACCCTTTCAAATGTCTATTTTCTTTCCTAGGTTTCACAATAGTTGGAGGTGAAAACTCAAAGCACATGGATTTAGGAATCTTTGTTAAATCTATAGCTCCTAATGGGCCAGCAGAACAAGAAGGCCGACTTCAACCTGGTGATCGCATCATATCTATAAACGGTCAGAGCCTTGAGGGCGTTAGTCATAGCGTTGCAGTTGATATCCTAAGAGGAGCTGATGGGGCTGTACAGTTGATTGTATCACAGCCTAAATCCTCAAGTCCTGGTAAGTTTCAATCATATCAAAGTCAGTAAATAGTTCTCGCTAGCTCAGTTGGTTAGTTCTCGGACTGCTAAACATGAGCTGTATTGATCGTTTCGCGTTTGAGTACAGCTGGAGCTGAGTGTGCAAAAACTGTATATTCTATGAGGAGGTAGGGTTGCGCCAATTAATGTAGGCCGCAGTAAGCCCTTTGGCCCCAGGGAGTCCAGGTAGTAAATTAACCAATGATTAGAACTAATTGTATATGCTCTATAAAGTGTGCTAAGGCCGCGTAGAATTACAAGTCAGGGGAGGCATAGTGCACTATAAATTACCTGCATTTATTTTTTTATTATTTTAGTTCATAGACTAATTGATCGATCAGTCAATCAATTGACTTAGATGAATAGATAGATAAATAAATAAAATTAAATAAATAAATAAATATAAATAAATATGACATACTTATAGAGAATAGCCTCATCGGTGTCTAGCACTGCTTTCCATGAGGGTCCTTTGTCAGACTTAGAGTTGATTCAAAAATAATTGACTAAAGCTGAAATACATTTTGTCCCCAAAACATCTTATTCTCTTTACAAAAGCATGAAATGTTAGGAGGATAAGATTTAGTGTAGTGGCTAGCGATCTCGCTTTACACGATTTGGCCTGGGTTAGATTCCCAGTGAGAGCACTTGCCAGAATAGATTCTCACGTCTCTTCTTAGATGAACGAGGGGGTATCAAAAAGTTTTAAACTTTACCCAGAAGAAAAACACCAGGGACAAAATTTCATTATGAGATATTTTAGGCATCTTTGCATAGTCAATGTACAAAGTTACACATTTCTCCCACTTTTCACTGACTCTCTACAGACACTTAATGTAGGGGTCCTCTCTATTTAAAAATGTTGATTTTATATTACAATGAAAATCAACATTATCAGGTGGACCGTGTTTTATTACACTATTAACACATCATTCATGGACCGATTTCCATAATTTTGGTATCAATGGATAGAGGAAACCCTACCCGTTACTATGGTACCAAACAACTATACATTGGTGGTGCCAATATGATTTACTGGGCCCTTTAACCCTCCAAATGTAGGAACCTAATTACGCTGTATGTCTCAATTTCCTCCATGCAGCTTATGTTTTAAGATGGTGGGTAGATGACATACATCGCCACCTGTAAAAACTACTTATGAGACCATTTCTGCACCATAATGTACATAAAGACAACTGACCATTCTGACAAAATTTCATTGATTTAACTCAATACCTTCTGGGTAAAGTTTTTGATACCCCCTCGTATATCTTATTTTGTAGGAGCATTGGTTCAGATTTTTTAGATCTCATGTGCTCCTCACATAAAGTATTCATGAGGGGTCGTCATCTTTTGGAGCGGATGTTGACTGTTTGGTCCCATTACTGAAGAGTCATACCTGCACATGCAATCGCATTTAGTATCGTTCTGCCCATGACTCTTCCCAACACCGTGTTGATTTATTTCTGCAATTCAAAGTTCGCCTTTGTGTTATTTCCTGAAGCACATGAGGTTGCACAAGATTGAAAAAACATTTTATCTAAAAACTTTCACAATAAAACAGTAGATAGAATATTTTTATAACCCTAATAATTGTTGGGATTTGACAAGCTGTATTGAATAACACATTGTTTAAGGAGTTACATTGTTTGACCATAAAAGGAATAAAACTGCTTTTAAAAGTTTATTGTAATCCTCACCAGTAACCTTTCATGACATATTTCTTAGCTGAATTCATTTGCCATCCTTTTTTCCCATGCAGTTCCAAGAATTGACCATGAATTTGTTGATGAGGTTGCCTATGCCAAAGTAATCAAACCACTCCATTCCAAGCCAAATCTCAATGCGTCTGATCAGAGCCTGAACTCTAAACCTCCGACACCCAACGTGCATCGGCGCAAATCAACACCACCCAAAAAGCCGATACGACGACCAGAAAGTTTCGGCGGGTCCAACTATAGTCTTGATAAAGAGGATATTAGTACACCACCTTATATGATGCGCAAAATGTTGGCAAATCAAAGTCGTTTGAGCGCTCACAATGCCTCAACATCTAATGATAATAGAGATGAACGTGAACAAAATGGACGCCATAATGGACTTCAAAATGGCTACCATGATGAAAGTCCTCAGCAAAGTAGAGATGTAAGTCCTGATCCAGGTCAAGAAAGGAGGCGGTCCAATGTTGGAAGTCCTCAAATTGTGATCTCAGGAAACGAAGACGATGAGGACAGATATTTTAGAAGTGGGACAGAAAGTGACGTCCCTACGCCAGAAAGTTCCGATGTGGATGATCTGTTCCCTGATGAGGATGACAAATATGGCAAATCCCGTATCAGCTTGCGTCAAGCAGCACAAAGGTCACCTGTATCTGAAATAGAAAGACCGCCCTCTGTTGTTTACGAGTCGCAGCAGGAGACTGGTAGGGATAGCGTGATGTCGGGGAGATCGGTGACAGATACTGATAGAGGCAGTGCGGTTCCCATGGATATGAGGGATGCAGAGGAATTCCAGCCTGGTGATAGGTTCCATGTTCATCTGACCAAGAGGAGTGGTAGTCTGGGGATTAGTGTCACGGTGAGTGTCATTTTACCAAAGAATTTGATAAAAGTGTAGGAGCTTAACCCTAACCTGCCTGGACCATACAATGACCATACAATAGAATTCCAAGCCTACAGGATTGGTCCTTGCATACAGGATTGGTCCTTGCATGTTCAAGTTCATCCATGACTCAAACACAACCTTGTGTGTTTTGCTGTATAGGCTAGTAATAAAAAGCTTGCTCGTATTCCTACGTGGTGTAGTATCCTAGATGACTTTGGTGGTAGGGTTAGGGTTAATAAAGTGTGTAAGGAGGATTAATTCCAGGTGGAATGAGTAACTAGGTAAACAGTGGTCAGCAAATATCTGCACATAGTGTACTAAATCCATGTAGAAATACAAGATAAAGGTCATAGATTTCATAAACCTGCTTGGGATATGGAGTTAACTTATAATTTAAACTGAAGATATGATTTTTTTATTTTATCTAATTATGAAACATAAATTGACCTGGGTTGACTTAACCAGATGTTGGTGGTGAACCATCACAAATGTGCAATAATTGTCCATTTCCTATTCCAGAGGATCTGTGCACAACAAGGATCTGTACTGAAAGTTTTCCATTGATTGATGGCTCAGTGGTTAGACAACTGGTTCTATATTTGAATGATTGTGGGTTCAAGCTCTGGGGGCCAATTTCTCTAACATTTAGCGATGGTCGCTAACCCCATTTTGATCGCTAACTCCAAAAATGATCGCTAAATAGCTAGTATTGTCAACAATTTAGCCATCATTTTTGGAGTTAGCGATCATAACCGGGGTTAGCGACCATTGCTCAATTTGTGAAATCGGCCCCTGGTTTAGCTACCTCAGTGAAATATTTCTGGAAATGTTCATGATAGTTACCAGCATCTCTTATGGAATTTAGTACATGATACATAACATGATTTTTATTTTATACAGGGTGGTGTGAACACAAGTGTAAAACATGGCGGCATTTACATTAAATCTATGGTTCCCTCTGGAGCTGCGGCTAAAGATGGAAGAATACAAATAGGTAAGGGGCTGCTTCAAACCTCAACCCGCGGTCATCTGCTGGTTCTGGTCGGTTTAACCGGGATAAACAATAGCCACCCAGAACCGGCAGACAACCATCGGTTGAGTTTTGAAGCCAATAAGTAAGTCAAAAATTAGAAACAATTAAATAAGCTCTTTAGGTAGCTATTTTGAAATTTTGATTTTTTATATTTCCCAAAAATCAAAATTTAGAAATATGCAAGTAGTTGTATTCTGTGACATCCAAATTATGTAACGCCTCATTTACAGATTTTAATATGTATAGAAAGAGGGGATTCTAAGCCAAAATAGTCTTACTTCATGTGTGTCAAGTTCAAAAACACAAGTTGGAGATGGTAACGTCCTCCCCCTGTGAATGCTTTGTTTCAAAAAGTAGCTTAAGGCTACTTTTCTTTTTCGCAAGCGAGACAGCGGAACAACATGTTTACTGCAAATTTTTGCCTACTTACAGATTTCAGAATATCACAATTTTGTGCGTACATATGAAATAGAGTCTCCACTTTATACATTGAACCTTTACTAGTGATTTCAGTCCATAATCAAGGTCAAAATGGCGTCAACGGACTACTTCGAAAAAGTTGATACCTTTTTCGCCGGAACCTTATAATTTCATGATGTTCGAACAATCCCATTGTTTCAAATTTTGACAGCTTGTAGGCTTGGATCTTCTTATTGAATTACAAATAATATTGTAAATATGTGGCGTTGATTTTGAATGATAATGTAATAAACCTGTGCTGTTTTGCCTGAAAAAATGTGATGAAATACGACATCAAGTTTTCTCCATTTCAGCTCTGAATTGCCTGTTTTTAATATCTACATTATCTACAATTTGTCTTATATTAGCATTCACACAATTTATTTGCAAATTAAGCATTCCATTGAGCCAAAAATTGCAATTTTTTATATAAACAAAAGAAAAATATGGCATTCTAATGTTTATGTTTTAGATTTCAGTTCACGGTCTCAACGCTGCTTGGATAGCTCAGCGATAGATCCCTCGCTTCATAGTGCATGACTAACCCGCCCAATAAGCCATGATTCGAGTCCCAACAAATGCAGTGGAAACTATTTCTCTTTTCATGATTAAAAATTAGTTAGGATTCACATTTTTTTGAGCAGATGGACAGTATTTTACCCTTAAGTAGACAATGGATAATCTTGAGCTGACTGTTTGTGCATCATTTAGCACAACCCAAATGCACTACCCATCTGTTGTCTGAAATGAAATATATTTTTGATTGTAATCCGAAATCTTGAAATGTCTAACAAAAAAATATATTTTGAATGTCCATTTAATTAGGTGATCGAGTACTGGAAGTCAATGGAGAGGCTCTCAGTGGAGTCACACATAAACAAGCAGTAGAGACTTTACGGCGAGCAACAGAACACAGCACACTCATCATAGAGCGAGGGCTCCCTCCATCTAACACCACATTGCCCCCTACTCCGGCTGCTTCGCCCCTAGTGGGTATAGATGAGAACGGGGAACCAATGATTTTCTCGAGTGCTCAACAGATGACGCAGAGTGAACCGCCGACAACGACTACATCGAGTGATGTTGTGACAAGTCCAGGTGAGGCATAACATAAGCTCTATTGGAAGCTGTATACAAGGGGGCATCAAAAAATGTAAACTTTACCCAGAAGAAATACAGCCAGTAACGTAATTTTATTACGAGATATTTAAGGCATCTTTGCATAGTCAATGTGCAAAGTAACACATTTCTCCCATTTTTAACTGACTGTCCACAGACCGTTATTGCAGGGATCCTCTCTATTGAAAAAATTCATTTTTATATTTCAATGAAAATCAAAATTGACAGGTCGCCCATATTTTATTACATCATTGTAACATCATTCATTGACCAATTTCCATAATTTTGGTATCAATGGAAAGAGGAAACCCTGCCCTTTACTATGGTATCAACAACTAAACTTTGGTTGTGCCATTAAGATTTACTGGGCCCTGTAGCCCTTCAAATGCATGAATTTAATTACGCCACATGTCTCAATAGGTAGATGACATTCAATCGCAACCTGTAAATAAAGTAAAACTACTTATGAGACCATTTCTGCACCATAATGTACTTAAAGATGAGTCACTTTTCTGACAAAATGTAATTCATATAGCTCCATCCCTTCTGGGTAAAGTTTAAAACTTTTTGATAACCTCTCATAAGTATCAATCTTGTCTAGAGAACTTGGACGAACTATTGTAAAAAGGTCTCATATGAAAAAGAGGAAAGAGGGAATGGATAAAGCTATTTAGTGTTACTTATACACACTTTCTTACCCAATCAATGATTAAGAATCTATTAATGATACTAGGGGGGACTTTGAAGATGATATCAATTTTGTTTTTATCATTTTATCTATTTCATCTGTTGCAGCATTTTCTAAGCTTTAAAATGACACCTTATTTGTTGAAATTGATCAAGGCGATCAAATTTTACAACAGAAAATCTGCTGGAAATTCTTATTATTTTCTTTATTTTTTGCTACCTATTTTCACCAGTATCTTGAAAATTGTTCTGTCGCAAAGTCCCCCTTTTCGAGTGAGTCATCACATACCCTATTCACTCGTCTAATTCAACTATTTTCCATCTGACAATCTCCTTAAATTAACAAAATCCCCATTTCCAAAAGTTTGGCAAATAGTAAGTCATACTACATGACCGACACATTTCAATTATTTTAATAATTTTTGGCACGCTAGTATGAAAGTGCTCAACTGTAACGTGATCTAAATTCCGAAAATGATTAGTTGAATTGGACAAGTGGATACGGTATATTAAAAGCAATTTAGTTTTTTCAACAAACAGTAAGTTTGTGTTGTCTATAATCTCCATCTTAAAAAGAAGCTCCCTGTAAACTACATCCAGAATATTCAAACATTCTATATTCTATGCAGCCCATGTGTAATTCAAAATCTCAATCACCTGACAAGGCTCACACATGACGACTGGTGAATCTTGAAAGTTCAAATCACATCTTGTTAAAAATGTTATTTTTTATTTTCTATAAAATACAGAGAGAACATCTTCAAGCACCACACGAAATGCAGACCAGAGCCATCCCAACACATCAACTGGACCGAGTACTGAGCTACCACCAACAACCTCACCAACCAGCCCAGAAAGTGCTTCGTCAACCCCACTGCAAACATCCAATGTTGCATCACCTACGATGGCCTCAAATATTGCATCCCCTGTGATGGTAGATACATCCCCAGTGGAAATGTCCCCAGTCACAGTGCCATCATCGACAACATCCAATGTGGCGTCACCAAGGACAATGTCTCCATCATCGACTATGTCAAGTCCAATCACTGCGTCTTACGTGCCGACTGTCATGGCAGCACCCGATGTCCAGCCTGTTGAATCCTATACTCCATCATCAGCATTCAGTACCCGTTCACAATCTTCTGCATCTAATGCTGTAGCAGGAGAGTCACCCAGGCCTATCGTATCGCCATCAATAACATCATCGGTATCACCAACAGAGCAGGCAGCTGTAAACAGGACAGCGCAACAAGAGTCGCCATTCTCCGAAATGTCTCTGCCATTATCAATCAAACCTGCATCGGTTGCTACGTCAGAATTGTCAGTCCCACAGGATGACGGAAGAAGACGGCGGATATCGGATGCCTCTTTGCCACTGCCAAGTGATATTAATTTCAGCGATATTGATGATAACATGTTGCCTTCTGATGCTTCTTACCATTCGAGAGGCCCTACTCCAACCATTGAAGCATTTCAGGAAGATTACGAAGATGACGATTCAACGGCTTCACCGGAAAGTGATTTTGAATCGGAAGAAGCGACGAGTGAAGTCCAGTCGGAATCTCAAGACGCGAGTGATAGTGAGGATGATGAAGACGATGACTCTGAAATCAACGACATGTTTGATCCTGGTTTTACCTCGCCAGCTCTAAGCACACGCGAAGCTGACACATTAACCCCCACAGCTCATCTATTCGGTACCGGTACTCCCAACCGTGGGGTCTTTGGCATGCGTACCACCCCAAGTAGAAGCCTTCTCGATGGACGACCATCACCGCTTCCTGAATCTGCAGCAGAATCATGGTTAGATTCCCCTCCCCATTCTCCACCACCACCCCCTCCAGACTCCTTTCAACCAGATTCCCCTCCACCGACCCCTTCTCAACCACCTCCTATGAGTACTACAAGGGTCGCGCCATCGCCATCCATTGTTCCTAGCGATTCAACGGCACAAAGTACGCAAGCTTCACCCGTTCCGAGGGCGCTGTCACAATCTTCTGTCAATACTTCAGGCGACCTAAGGCAGACACCGTTAAGTATACGATCACCATCAAATCATAGCATGCAATCTCCTGATTACACCGATCAAGATAGAATCACCTCTCCGGGTACAGAGAACCCATCTCCTAGTTATGGTACAGAGGACCCGTCTCCCAGTTTTGGAAGTGATGATGAGAGTCTCCCGGGATTTGGGTCGACTATGGATACCTTTGGAGCATTGACGCTCTCCCAGACTGCCTTTTCTACCATGGGACTAGATAGTGACATTGAGCTCCCTGATTTGTCTTATGTTAGTCCTGGTAAGTTATTTTGAAATAGGGAGTGGTCAGTTTTTATGGGATATGGGAGGGGATGTAGAATTTCAGGGGATGAACTCAATTTATTTGTTTAAATTATGAAGGAGTTTCTCAAAATTAATTCTGGCATAGAAAAGGAGCATGACATTCTCTAAGTGATGAAGTTTTTCTTTGTGTCAAAAGGGGGATGATGACACATTAGTGAATTCTTAGTAAATCAGATATAAATATTAGAACAATGGTTGCTACATTTTGGGGGGAAATGGTGTATGAAAATAATTAAGGATGGGTTTAAAAACAAAAGGTTTTATGCAAAAAAAACCCATCAACTTTACCTAAATACATATGTCCTTCAAATGTTCTATCTGTGACAGAGGAATGTAGTACACATTTTAAACGATATAAACTAAAGTTTGTTAATGTAGTAATCATTGAGTTGATAGTCAGTAAATTTGTTGCAACATCAATATTACTACATTTTATATGTATTTAATTTATGTTGCACAGAAAACACATTTGAAGTCCAGCTCATCAAAGGACCTCAAGGCTTAGGCTTCAGCATCCAGGGAGGAAAAGGCCTGCACAAGGACCCCATGTTGTGCCTTATTCGAATCAAGAAGATCTTCCCTGGATCTCCGGCAGCCCAGAGTGAAATGTTGGAAGAAGGGGACATAGTCTTAGCAGTCAATGATAAACCGGTGCATCACCTTACTCACGATGTAAGTATATATGTGATAGCTCACCCTGAAAGGGGGTACTTTGCAGATGATATCAATTTTCATTTTTTCATTTCCTCTGTTGCAGAATTTTCTTAGCTACAAAATGACACTTGTTGAAATTGATCAAGGTGATCAAAATTTACAACGTAAAATCTGCTGGAGATTCTTATTATTTTCTTTATTTTTTGCGGCCTATTTTCACCTGTTTCTTGAAAAGTGTTCTGTCGCAAAGTCCCCCTTTTCGGGGTGAGTCATCA
>JXSR01S031648.1:0-19508 GCA_000969725.1 Ophiothrix spiculata
TAGGTTCCTAAGTAACTTTAATTATACTCCCATGCAATTACCCTGTAGTTTGAACAAAAGTTTTAGGATTTTTAACCATATTTATGCCTATTTGGACAGCGCCCCCAAAGCAAATGTTCTAGGGGATTAGAATTTCGACTACCCCCTATTAGGTGATCCTAGGGGTCCATACTAATATTTAATGATACTCCCATGCGGTTACCCTATGGGTTGAACAAAAGTTTTTTCCACTCCTCTTCCTCCTTGTCTATAAACAAGATGTAACTGCTATTATTGTTTCAAATAAATTTTGGACATGAACATGATTTCTGAACGCAGCCACTGCGTATCCACAAGCTGTGACAAGATCTGGACACTGAGAAGTACGCAAAACCATTTCCAATCAGTAATCCACAGTGCCGCAACATCGCACGTGCCTGAAAAGCGTTGTGTACTCGCGTAAAATGCACACACAATTGTGTTACGCAAGGCTCTAAATTTTTGTGTCCGAGAATTATTTGAAACAACAATAGCACATATTGATAATGTGAACTTTGCCATTTTCAGAAAAATAAACACTTGCTGTTTTTATTAAATAACCAGTGCATCGAAAATTGGGATTATGGCATGAGTTCACTTAATATTATTGTCACGGTTAGCAGCAACACCAAAATAGTAGGAGAAAAATCATCTTATAAAATTAATTTTAAACAATTTTTGATATCAAAGTTCACACTCCATTTAAAATGTTAAAATGTACAAGTAGTTATATTTTGTTAATCTGTAGCGTGAGATATTATCCACAATGCATTTTGATTCTAGAATTGCTTTTTGGGATTGTAACTCTATCTGAGAGCTGGTCCACTTCTTGTTAACAGTAAAGTGGTTGCAGGGGGTGTGAGAGTTCAGTCTTTGAGCTTTTTATGTCTTCAATCGAGTCATAATCTCATCTTTTTCTTTTATTTTTAGCCTGATTTGGTCATTTTGTCAGCCTTTTTTAATCACACAACTCTCACACCGCTGTGATTGCTAAGCATATACTGTCACCTTGAGGTGTACCAGAAATATCTTTGTTCCAGTACTCATTAATGTAAAGTGATTGTTTAATCTAAAACATGTATCAAGTAAGATGTGGCAGTGTATTGGTGCAGACACAATGATCAATTCACATCATTATTTTTTACAGTGGACCCAATTTAACACCAAAATCTGTGAGATGACACATTTTTGTTTGTTTTATCCATCAATTATTGCATACAAATAGTCATGTGAGTGCAAGAAAGTTGTATCTGCAGTGGCTGCCCTAAGTTATATTTATTTTACACCTTGTCCCAAGAATGTGACAACTCCCTCAAAATCTTCCTGTCTTATGTCAGTGTTTCTTGAAATGGTTCTTAAGGTGATGGTATCACCTGAAGAACCATTTCAAGAACCACTGACCCAAGACTGAAGGTCATAGAGTTTGCAATCGAAATTTATGACGTAAGGCAGCTATTGCAGATACGACTTTCTTGCACTCACATGACGAAATACCCTGTCTGGGACTTGAACATCAATTTTGTGATATCAGGGTCTTTGATTTAACAGATTTCATGATAAAGATTTGCCACTGTAATTGATATGTCAGCCTCTATCACAATTTTTATAGCCATTAAGAGTGTCACTTGGTCCAATTGAAGTCTCCACTGATCTAGTCATAACAGAGTCCAGAGTTGGAACCTGAACTTTGTACACAGGCATGAGAATCGTCAGATAATTATATGATTTCAGATATTTTGTCATCCAAAATCATCCAAATTCAGATAATTTGGAGCTCGATTTAGCCACTTTAGAGGTTTTTTCTTTAATTTTACCAAATTCAGATATTTTAATGAAAAATCATTCTCATGCCTGTGTACATCATTGTAACTTGTAACTAAAAAAAATATATGTGTATATTATATATAGAAATGTTTTGTGGTCTAAATATCAGTTTATACAAACCAAAGTACAAAAAAATCATTGCTAATGAATTGATTAGTGTTTTAGGATGCAAATATGTGAATCATTTTCCTCAAAGAATGGGATGACATCATAGATATAAGAGGCGAGAACCTGGACTTCATTTATTGGCTCATGTAATGGTGTATTCAGACATTGTTGTATACTCAGTTACACCTTGGTCACATAAGCCGCAGGAAGTCACAACCCCGTAACGCCAATATGACATCTGTATGACACCGCTGAATGCTTGCGATGCCCGGTCGGACGCCCGTGGTTATGCGACCATGATTGAAGATTGCGGCATGCTTACGGCGTCTCTGTGGCTCACAAACACTGACCGGCGTCTGCTGAATTAACGCCGCAAACACATCGTAAACTCGCCGCAAATTTATGTGACCAGGGTATCCCTGTCGCATAGAGACAAATTATGATACTTACGCGAAGGATACGCCAACCAGCACACAAAGCGCGTGTACATGTTTTAAGTATTCGCACATCATAACAAGGTAGGATGCATCTTTGGCTATAACCTGAATACCACCAATTTGAATTCCATGCTAGAATAAAAATGGCGGCAAGTCCAGGATTTCTTCTCTAAATCTATGGGTGTTGTGTAGTGCTTTGAAATGTGTTAGGGGCAGTTGTTAGAGTAGGGGTGTTTGTTAGAAACAATTTGCTATACATCTTGCAACCTGTTCTGTTACGTGTAGCAAAACAAACCGAGGTCTGAGTCAATTAGGCAATGCAGAAGCACTTCTAAAGATGCCCTTGGGAGTCTATTATGATCCTAAAGCAACATTTTCAAAAAATAGCATGAAATTGTCTTACTGTAAAAGCTTGTACATACATATGTATATGGAGCTATAGATTTTATTAAATTTCAATTGAATTGGACTTGGAAATCCACATTTTCCTTCCATCACTGAAGAGGTGTATGTGTGAATTGAAAAAGAACAGAAACCTGGAAGTGTATGGGATTTCCAATCTTTTTATTTTATTTTTAAACTTGTTATTCCAAGATACATCAAACTTTTGTTTTCTTATGATAAAGAAGAGATTCTGAAAAAAAAAATCCACAATATTCACAATTTTGGGCAAGCAGCTAAGATGTTATACATTTCTGTTTTTCAGTCTGTTGAAAAAAAATGTCCTGTAGCCTTCTCAATTAATCCTCATCATATCTAAATTTATACACAGTGCAATGCAAATTATATAATCAATATGTGATATGTTATTTCTGCAAATATGATGTAGAATCTATTTAGAATTCTCTGTAATGGTATTTGTAGCATATCTTGTAGTAAGTTAGCTAGATTTTGATGTCAAACATTCCAGTATTGATATGAATTTTTGTGATATGAACGATGTAGCTTAAGGTGCGTTTACGCTGTGACGACTTGTCTTCGACGCGGGGTAACGTATTTGCAAATAAAAACTTGACTGATAGTAACGATAGTGTGCATGGCTAGCGGATTGTTTGAGCGTTAACTGACTTTAACTAACGATGACGGGCGGAAAATTCAAAAATGCAATCCGCAGGTCTTCGTTGCTTGTCGTTACCCCTAAGTCATCACAGTGTAAACGCACCTTTAAAGTGTCGAAGTTTGTCTCACATACACTTTGAAAACAGTTATGCTTAATGGCATGAAAGGTATTGGCATTTGGTTGAACAGTAAAACCAACTTCACATATTTATTAACAAGGGTATGTGAGAGAAACTTTTTCCCAACATTTCTTAAAAGCAATACTGCATGTAGGACTTGGACTTAATTTCATTGATATGTTACTAGCCAATCATGGTCAAATGTTTTGCTTTGAACTATATTCATTGATATGTTACTAGCCAATCATGGTCAAATGTTTTGCTTTGAACTATAGTCATTGATATGTTACTAGCCAATCATGGTAAAATGTTTTGTTTTGAACTAGGCCTATCAATTACTCATAATAAATTGTACAGATTTGTTTGCTTAAATTTTCTGGTCAAGAGAAGGGGAAAGACTTATCCCGATTGCAAAAGGGTCTGTGTTTAGGTGTATGAATAATTATGGTCACATTCTGTTTATGCAATAAATAAATTTAGTTTCTTTATTTCAAATTTATATATCGAGGATTGAGAGCCGCAAGGCCACATTTGCACAGGCAACAAAGAGCCAGAAGACCCTATTTGCATGTGCAACAATTTCAGGTGCTAAATACGGCCTTGTGGCTTTTTTAATTTTTTTTTCAAATACGGCCTTGTGGCTTTCAACCCTTGGATCATAACTTGTAAGTTATTTGTCAATGTTCTCTATATATGAATTAAGTATAATGAAATTGTGAAAATTAATAATTCACTATCATTGGTTAAAAATGGGTTCGGTTAACTAAAAAAGTTTACATATTATGGAAAAAATATATTAATGGACATTCTTTTTTAATATATCACAAACATCATGCAGCGTTATATGCTTCTTTACTTGATCCTGAGCATGCTATAGTTTTGGTTACGATTCTTACAGGATAAGCATAAAGCGATGTTCCAACATATAAAGCAACAGATTTGAAATCTGCTTTTTAGCTTGAACCAGAAGCTCATACAAGGTCAGATCATTATTCTTACATACTGTAAAACAAGAAATATTTGCTAGCAATTTAATTTCGCTAATACCCCAAAATTAATTTGCCACTAATATTAATAATGTACAATGATTTCAATGGCATGCTGATGCAATTAGTGAAATTAAAATGCCGCCAAAAATATATGTCTTGTTTTACAGTAATCTTTAAAGATTTTGTAACCATTGAAGAAACTGATTCCATTATCAAGGTCAAAAAAAATGCATGTAACGTTTCATGACATTTGTGACCATATCTTGAGTGTGGGCCATTTGAGACTGGGGTAATGAGGGTACAACTTAATATTGTTTAATTGTTACTAGTGCTAGTAGTAATCTGTGGAACCATGTAATTGTAATTGATTATGAAATAAATGTATATTCCAAACAGAAAACAAATAAGGAGTTGTATATGTGCATTTGTTTGCATCTACTAGTGAGGCCACACTTCGTCATGTGAGTGCAAGAAAGTTGTATCTGCAATAGCTGCCTTTTTAGATAAATTTAAATTGCACACTGTAAAATATCCAGTCATGGTTCAGTGGCTCTTGAAATAGTTCTTGTCACATGAAGAACCATTTCAAGAGCCACTGACATTTTGGAAATGTATGTTAAAGAGTTTGGTCTTTGTGAAGTTCAGTGTCTGGTATTCGGAAAGGAAGCCGCAACGCATAGGTATATGACACAGATGAATACTTGTGTCGGACACTGGTCAGCTACCGGTTGTTATTGGACCATAACTGAAACAAACTGCAAGGTTTTAACTCAAATTAAATTCTTGTGACTTGCTTGATTTTTGTCTCCTCTAATTTAACCAAGTCAGTCCAGAGATATGAGGAAGAATGCCCTCAATATCTACTTTGGTCCGGTTAGTGAGATTTGATAAATCTTAATAAGATGCAGCACTTGAGATGAGGAAATGTGATGGGATTACACAACAAATTAATAGAGCACAATCAATCCAACCAAATCCTTATTACTGATATTTGAAGTACATCCACATCTTGAACTAATACAGACCTAAATTTCCAAATTAAAGAATGGATCTTTATGATACTTCCATATTCCTTAAATATGTACTTTTTTGCGAGACCATCAGGCAGTTTAGGACAAAATTTCCATAAGCAAGAGTCAAAAAAGTTCTGTAATAACAAATGTCAACCTATAATACTTAAATTCAAAAGTCTTAACAGAAACCAATGGCAAAATGGAAAACCTCAAGTAAGTTAATGATTTATCAGGCTCGTCAAGGGGATACAACAGTGTCAAAACAACCAGGCGCAACTATATATATGTACCTGGTCCTCATTAAATCGGATGCTTATGTCATGAAGTGAGGTCAAAAGATACTTTCTTATTGTGTTTTAGCAATTTCCATTCAACAGATAATTAAAAATCAGACCAAGAAGATTTTTAGGGTCTTTACAGAAAGTTTCATAACTTTTGATTCAAAGTTTCAAATTACACAAGACAAAATCTTGTAAAAAGCAAAAGTATGCTAGGCTATGTTTATGAATGTTGTCAATCATCCAGGTGATAAAATATGAAATAGAGTTTAAACTGTTCTACTGGATTTTCAACTTACTTGTTGGAAACGGCAACAGTTTCACGCCGATCCTGGGCGCATCCTCAAGCCGAATGGTTGCATTCCGGCGATTGGTCAGTGACCCGTGACCGGGTTGAGGAGCTCTCAAAAACGTTTCGGGATCTTCTTGATCGCTGAGTTTAAAGTTCCAGACAAATTGTGACGTAGGCCTCCCCATCTGTTCAAAGATGGTTGCTCGCGTCAAGAAGATCCGGAAACGTTTTGAGAGCTCCTCAACCCGGTCATGGATCACTGACCAATCACCGGAACACAACCATTCGGCTTGAGGATGCTCCCAGGATTGGGCATGAAACTGTTGCCGTTTCCAACAAGTAAGTTGAAAATCCAGTAGAACAGTTTAAACTCTATTTCATATCAAAGTATTGTATTATTATAAAGTTGGTCAAAATTGTAATCTGCTTTCTCAGAAGAAAAGTTCAAAGTTCATTACACTTTTATTTGGACACCTTGTTTCAAATGAGTCATTTAAAATGGTCCGCACATCGGACCTTGAAAATAATAAATTAGAGGTGGGGTTTCCTTTGTTACCCTAATGGCACAATATAAACAGAACAATGACCAAGTTACCAAATACTGCAAAAATAGCCATTTTCTCTTATTTTGCTCACGAGTGTAGAAAATAATCTTTTATATGCAGTATTTCCTAATAGATGTTTAACATAAAGATATTTTTGTTCAGATTTTATGATTTTATCCTTAATCCCAAGGAGTGGCCCAGTCTAATTGCACGGTCCAGTTTATGGTTTTCCTTCGAATATAGAATATTCTATACCTTTTTTTATGCAAAAAAGATTAGTTATTCAATCAGATTTCATGTACATATCGATGTAATAACGACTATTTCATGAATCATCAAATATGAGATGACTCACCCCGAAAAGGGGGACTTTGCGACAGAACACTTTTCGAGAAACTGGTGAAAATACGCAGCAAAAAATAAAGAAAATAATCAGAATTTCCAGTAGATTTTCTGTTGTAAAATTTGATTGCCTCAATAAATTTCAACAAGTGAGGTGTAATTTTAAAGCTTAGAAAATGCTATAACAGATGAAATGATAAAATCAAAATTGATATAATCTGCAAAGTCCCTCCTTTCGGGTGAGCCATCACATATATGTGACGCGTTACATCAAAAGGTACAAGTTCTCGGCCAAGCAAATTTTGAGATACAGGCAAATAAAGCTCGTAAATTATAAAGAAAATAATAAGAAAATTGTCATCTTTATTCACCATATCTTCAAAATTTAAACTTCAATTTTCACAAGCAAGGTATCATTTTGAAGCTTAATTTATTCTCTTTAAAGTAACACAGAAATCTCAATTTTGTCAAAGGTAGACAACTTGTACCTTTTGATGTAACGCGTCACATATGTAATGCAGGTAAAAAGCATTCTTTACGATATTGATTTTCCATCATCAAATCGAGTGTTCTAATCCAAAAGTGCACTAGCGAATACGTGTAAATAATTAAACACGGATAATCATTGCATCAAATATTTTATACGATAGTGAACTCTGAACCAAGCAAGGCTTTGTCTTTTGAGAATTGCTGGCGAGCATTAAATAGCTCTCCTGAAGCTGTTTAAGTGAGCATTAGAAGAGCAAAACAAAAATTAAAAGCAATAAAAATAGGAAACCTCACATTCTAAGAGGAGCTCCAAATTGCTCACCTAGATCAATTGAGGAGAGTAATTAAGAAGAGCAAAACTCTGTGGCACCTTAAAAGACAATCCCTGTGAACCGGCCCTAAGTTGTATCTGCAGGCTACAAGAATCACTCAACAAAACATATGAGAATCACTACATGATGCTTGATTTGATGTCATTTTTATTTGCTAACAAAGAACTTTATATGGTTCAGTGACAAAGAAAAAAAACTACATTCAGCAGAGTACCAAGTACAGAAAATCGTAACATTTTATCATATACAAATCCTCTTTGACCATACTGTCCCCTTTGTAAAACACTCACAAGTTAGGGTTGAGATGATCAACAACAAAAATCTAGGCAACTTGAACAGTCATAATTCATTAATAATTTAACAAGTTTCATGATTATCAAAATTTTCTACATTTTATTAACAGTGGTATGGTATCATCAATGAACAAATGCAAGGTCATTTTAATCTACTACATCATAAAAGGACACTAAACTAATTGCATTATCTAGAACAGGGGCAAGATCCTTAATGATACCATACAATATCCAGAGAGATCAGAATCTTCACCTTATACAATGCAACTTTTGGTCATATACACAACAAGATTAAAAGAAGCATGTTGCATAATGATGATTACATACCAGGCTGTTAACATATTAACCCTATGAACACTGGCGGCTAGTTTTGGTGCCAAAAACCAATTGAGTTATTGTGTCAGGGTTTAAAGGGTTAACCAAGTTGTTGGAGTTAGAATAACTTGCTAGCATCCATATACTATATACTAGCATCTGCTTTTGTAATTACAATTATGTACTACAGGGGTGTGATTTGCCCAGATTTGTCTTGATTTCCAGACTTTTTGTAATATATCCTTGGATTTTTTCATGAGTAAATTGCTAGAAAAACTGATCACACAATCTGGAAAAAATCACGATAAAGGAATTATAATCTGAAACTGTCTCTGAAATGGTGTTTCCTGCAAAATTTAATGTGTAGAAACCCTCTGGCTTGGACTCCCGGCCATGAAGATGCTCCGCTTGCGTTGCTCGCTTCGCTCTATTACATTCTTCCAAGATTTTTTTTATAAATCTCAATCACAGCCCTGGTACTACTTGCCTAGAAAGTAATCACCATAATGTACCAGGCAATTTAATTCTTGAGTAATACATGCTATACTCTAATAAACCTTGGAAGTGTGCAACAAGCAATTAGACTCTGTTACAAGAACCATAACACATCCCCTGTATTCTACAACATTGTTAACTGGTGGTTTAGTATTGTGAAAGAGACTAGTAATGATTAATTAGGATTGATTAAGACCAAATAACTGTGTATTTATATTTTTTTTACATGAAATGTTTTCAGATTTTAGTATTTTTTGGACTAATTTTGTTGCAACAACATGGACACACATTGGACATAAGCTGATTTGAATATACAACAAGATAAGGTACGGTGTTATGGTTCAAGAAATAGGGACTAATTTACTTCCCCGTATGGTCATATTGGTTTCTGTGTGGCTGCATGTTGCATACTTCAAGATTTACAGAGTATAGAATGGTGTTCTTATCTTGGATTCATGAAATTGACAAGGAGCCAGTGAGGCCAAAACATCCATTAGTTTGGACAAATTTTTGAGATAATATTCAAAGCTTGAATTTGAAACTCATAAACCATGGGTAACACAAACCCCCAGAAAACACAAATTAGTGATTTACTTGTTGAAAACTCTTGATAATGCAGGCTGAGGGCTGCATACAGTATGTTATAGATGTACAGCTCTGTTTTGAAATTGCATCCCAAAAATCAATCTTTTTTTATTATTATTTTGATATTTTAAGAAATGTTTTATGCAATAATAATATTGAAACATTCCTTGTAACAAAAAAACAAAAAAAAATAAAATGAGTAACTTGTTTACCGGCCTGATAGACTATGATTTTATTATCTTTTTTCAAGCTTATGTCAATTTTGCAAAAAAGAAAAAAAAATATGTCAACAGCCAGACCCTATATGGAAGGTCTGATCACCCCAAACAGGGTTTTATTGTTCTCGGCCTAATGCATTAATTACTAGTGTCATTTCCTACATCTTGATATAAAACACCCTTTGCAATTCAAAACTCCAAACAAATTGGCAACATGAATTCTTTTACCCTTGTTTCTTTCACACACATGCTACTATGTTATTTGCATAATATCCATTAGGCCAAAAAAAATATATTGTTTGGTTGCCCTCCAGAGCCTTTTTCAGAGAGGGTCAGTCGGTCGGGTTTTTTTTTTTTTTTTTTATTTTTTTTTTAATACTCTTCCAATTACTGCTAGGTTGATCGGCCGCTCCAGCCTTTACAACTTCCCCCGCGACATCCAATTAAAAACAATCAAATACTTCTTGTAGAAATTTGGGACATCTTAAACATTTTGAGAGTTGAATATCGAAAAAAGCGAAAAATATAACAAGTTTTCGGTAAGTTTAGCATATTTTTTTTGGGAAAAAAAAAAATTTTCAATTAAAAAAAGTTTGGGTCGGGCTGAAAAATAGGGTCGGTCGGTGGAGGGCAACCAAACAATTTTTTTTTTTGGCCTTTGCAAAGACCATCATAGTTTTAATTTTTTGTATTTTTTAAGATAAAGATTAATACCAAATCAATTTTGAAGTTTAAAAATTACAAGCAAATGTCAGTGATACAGGTCATGGAAATCAAAAAACATTACAGAGTATCACACATAGATACAGGTTACTTCATTGAAAAAAGAAAGCTTGAAAGAAAACTCACAAATTCTTGCAAATTGTTGAGATGGTGCCTAACAGGATTGGTAACAACAATAAGGCCACAAAATAAATTGTTTGTTTGCCCTCCAGTGGAAAAATTACAATTTTGGGTCGGTCGATCTATTTTTCCTTTTTTTACTCTTCACATATATTTTAAAGAATGAAGTCACTCCATGGATTTTATCAGGAATACCAAGCAATGCAGGGCTTAATCAAATATTGTGGGTCGTTATTTAGAGGAAATATGCATTTTATACTACTAAATGTGACTTTATACTGCTAAATTTTACATTCTATTGAAAATATTGAGTTTTCATATTTTAGGTGTTTGAAGAAAAAAAAACTAAAATACCCGACCCAAATTTTGTGGCATTTTAGGGTCGGTCGCGGAGGGCAAACAAACAATTTTTTTAGGCCTAATGACAGCTTACTGGCAGCGGAGTGGGTAGGCATGAATAATATCAGTGGTGAAGCCAGGATTCCGACATGGAAGGGGGGGGGGTCAAGACTGAAAAAAAGTTGATGAAAACCACCAAAAGGTCCAAACAACAAGCAACCATTTACCAATTTTGAACAGACAGACCTTAATATTGGAAGTACCCCCCTTGAATAATGCAACATGTTAAAATCACGACTACACTTTAAAGACTTAAAACGCGAATCAGAAGATTTAACATTGTTGGACTATTCACAACAATTTAATCTCCATAACATCTTTTCACAAGATTACAACAAATTATTTTATTTTCAAACAATGACATTCCAACATATTTTTGGGGTGTCATTGAAAGAGCTAATACAAGCGTTTTTGGCATCTTGTTGATATTATTAGACTGAGTGAGGAGGAAAGAAGGGCAGCAGGATAGGAGAGTGGAGCAACCACAACCAACACTTACAGAATACAGGATGTCCCAGAAAAAAACCTTACAATCTTTGTGTGTATTTTTCTTGAGTTTAACGGATAGTCGGAAAGTATGTAACGATTGCATTTTATAGCCAATGAATTGAACTTTTAGATACCGTTTATTTCATTTCAATCGGTAGTGTACAACAAAAGTTATGCCTTGTCGTCAAATATTTGAGTGGATTTTTGTCTGGTCCAATTTCATGATTATTGGCCTTTATATAAAGTAGGGGTGTTTTTGAATGGGATAAAATGGGTGACCTTAGACAAATTTATCATATCTGTCTTATTTTCCTTTCCTATCAAATATGTTCAATTTTCAGCACAGATAACAGATAGCATGCACATAATAAATTAGTAAACATTATTACGGTTGAGTGAGCAGATCAATGACAATACTCAATAGAGCGCTAACCAGCAAAATAAAGAAATTGGACCAGAAAATTTTACATCCAAATATTTGACAAAGTGCTGTATACTACCGATTGAAATGAAACAAACGGTATCTGAAAGTTCAATTCATTGGCTATAAAATGAAACCTTTACATACTTTCTAACTATCCGTTAAACCCAAGAAAATCACACGCAAAGATTGTAAGGTTTATTTTGGGACACCCTGTAAATGATGCAATTTATTGTTTTGCCTGTCATCTATCATCTCCTAGTTGATGAATGTATATTATTTTCAGTAACGGGCACCCCAGCAAGGCGGTGTCCATTACGAAAAAATAATGTCCGCCCATCTATTATGAGATGATAGACAGGCAAAACAATAAATCTTATAACTTATTCTCATTCTTAGTCACAAATATAAATCATTTTTAAATCAAGAACGAAGACAATTATTTGCCAAAAACAATAAAAAAAAACCAACATTGGAAAAACATGCACCCCTATTCAATGTCAAAACCCTCTTCATTATGTCCAATTGGATCCGACAGAGTATTTAACGTAAACCTAAACAAAAAATAATTCAAATCAAGTAGAACAGTATGGGTTGGATATATGTGTGCGTATGTTTACATTGCGCCATGATTTTCAACGTCCGGCTCTACTGCGTTTAACGCTAAACGTCAAATACTGTCTTACACAAAGTCACAGACTGTAATTTTGCTTCCTGTGTTTGGCTAACCAAAAGAAAGTAAAATTACACTCAGTCACTAAGAATGAAAGCTATATCACAAAACAGGTCAAGTATCCCTCAGAAACGTTTATACTGCCACCCTGTTTAGTTCAGTTAAATGTAAAATACACCAACATTGTGGTTTTGCAATAAAAAATAATTTACACAATAAATGAATAACAATTACAAATTCACAATGTCAATGTATGAAACAATACAGTCCATGTCATATTATCTCGGAACCACTCATTTTGACAATAGAAAATATACTTTTAAACTTACGAGAATCAATGGAACCTATGTAGACACAACTTGAGACTGAACTTCAAAAAGGTGATCAAGAAAATCACGATGAAGAAAATTACAAAAACAGTTATGGAGATATACTATAAAATGGTTCAAACAAATAGCCACACAATGTTGGTTACAAACTTTACTGGTACAAAAATGATGTACTAAATACTCATGAAGACAATTTTGTCAAAAATGTCATCTTATAGTTGTAGGGCGATTCTAAAGTAACTTTTGTGACCAAAAAAGTGAAAAATTTCACTTTTAAATGGCTTCAGCTCCTAGCATAAACATTCTATCCACGAGTTTGTTGTTGATAATAGGTGGGACCAAGATATGTAGGTGTTTGAAAATAAAATTAATTGCCAAAATCCTGAATAAAGTTTGTGTAACGTTCGGTAACATTTGTGACATTGCATGGATATGTTTTTTTGCTCTAAATGACTTAAAAGTTAAACTTCTCTGACATGTTAGCGAATTTTGCATTGCGCTTTCCACAGATGATGGGTGACATATTTACAAATAATTTCATGAAGTTGTAGTAAATTCTATCATCAGGATTTCTTTTAATGCATTGTTTTGTTTGGTAAAGTTCGGTAACGTTTTGGTAATGTTTGACATTTTGGAGTTAAAACTTGTGCTCATTCATGCACGGATAGTAAAACTTCCTTTTTTTTTGGGGGGGGGATGCTTCTCACATACCAAGTAACAAATGTATGAGTGAAAAATCTGCTATATGGTCAAAAAAGAAAGCTGATTTTTTGCTCGAAGTCAAAAGTTTCATTTTCCGTGGAATGAGCCCATAGGTTACTCTTATTTCAGAATCATGCATGTTATTAAATTGGCCCATAGATGAGGTGACACTGTTTACAAACACGAGTAACGAGCTGATCCACTCGTATGCATGAGAGAACGAATGATCGCTGCATGTTCAGTTGATTTGGCACAAATTTCAAAAGCATGTGTCCTTTGTAAAACCTCATGCATAGTGTCGGGCAAGGAACAATGGATATGACTGTGCACACTACTGGACATGATGTCACCTCATCTATATGATACATGTACATCATCCATTTTCCAATTGTTGTTCAGAGTTGTGTGCAATCCCATGCCACAGGGATAATGCTCTTCAATATTAGGGAATCGTTTCCTCTGATATAGGTTGTGTAGTTGATTTATTTTAAATTGGTTCATCTGTTTTGG
The DNA here is from genome assembly GCA_000969725.1 of Ophiothrix spiculata. Classification (NCBI taxonomy): domain Eukaryota; kingdom Metazoa; phylum Echinodermata; class Ophiuroidea; order Amphilepidida; family Ophiotrichidae; genus Ophiothrix; species Ophiothrix spiculata. The sequence goes on from JXSR01S031648.1 coordinate 14,118, forward strand.
CTACAAAGCTACAGAGTTACAACCAGCACAAGTGTACATTTTCTGCCAATAACAATAGTGCCATCAATAATGAAATCTCAAATTCTTCTTCCGTAGTAAGTGAACCCCCCATAAGTTTGATGATAAATCAAGGAAATTTATAGAGGAATCTGGATTCGCCGCCATCTTGTGTCGCTTATGGAGCAGAGGTATTGTACCTCCGGATATATTCGGAATTTGGCCCGATATCTAGGTAGATCGCTACTTGATGCATATACAGCTTGTGCAATTTGTTTCATAAGAAGTATGTATAGCGACTTGCTCTGATCAAAGTATGCCAATTGTCCCACAAAGCCGTATCAAAGACTCGCGAAGTGTGGCATGCAGAGATGTAAAATGCCAGAGGTACAATAACTCCCCCTCCATGAGTGACAATCCAAGATGGCCGCCATCCAATAGGATTTACACAGTAGTCAAATCAAAATGGCGGCGAGTCCAGATTCCCTTATAAAATTTCCTTGGGATAAATGACTGGGCTGGAAATGTTGTATATTAACCTACAATAAACATTATTTAAGACAATAAGAGAAATAAGCTTATATATGCAAACAAACTTGGCAGTTCAATCACCTAATTTCACAACTTATTTAAACATTTGGGTTCCTTATAAGAGTGACTTTTTTTATTGGTAAAAATATTAATAAATAAACCTATCAATAGCTGTGCATTTATAATAAGCTAGCACCAACACTAAACTTTGATCATTACTAAACTGGCAGTCATTTTGAGGCTTTTCTTTATCCACAAATAAAGGTAATTCCACTCAAACAATATATTACCAACATGTGATGCGATTCTGCTGTGTTCAGCTACATGAATGCTTTTCAGTGAATATCGATAAAAATATGGTCTGGATACTTCCCAAATGGAAACCAATATTGGCATTTCAAAGTTCAAATGGTGGTACATTATCATACAAGTGGAGGTATTTCAGCATTATTGTGATTATAGTGGGCATGTGTGGCCTAGCGGAACAGTACAGGACTCTTAAACGGAAGGTTGCGAGTTCCAGTCCTGTAGTGCCAAAATGCTGTACTTGCATAATCGACCCAAGCACATTGGGGAGCTGTTTTTTTTTTTGGGGGGGGGGGGGATATCACAAAACTGCACCTTTGGTCACGCACATGGCCTTGTGTAAGCAAGTTATACTGGTTCTGATGATTCCCTTGTTACGGCATAACAATCATGGCCAGGGCTTTGTATCTACTGGAAAAAGCGCAATATAAATGCCGAAATTATTATCATTATTAATAGTAATTCATATTATCACATGAATGACATATATCCTTGAATCTTATTGGTCGAAAGCTCAAATAGTAATTCATATTATCACATGAATGACATATATCCTTGAATCTTATTGGTCGAAAGCTCAAGTAATATGCAGCTGTATTGCATGTTTTATGTTTAAAAATAACCTGATAATGTATTCAAAGCGTTAAAACCACATGAGGTCGAACATAATGCAGCACCCAACCTAAGATAGTCTCTTACAATCCAAATTTCAAAAGAACATTTGTGATGGCTCACCCCGAAAAGGGGGGACTTTGCAGATGATATCAATTTTGATTTTATCATTTCATCTGTTGCAGCATTTTCTAAGCTTTAAAATGACACCTTACTTGTTGATTATTTTCTTTATTTTTTGCTGCCTATTCTACCTGTATCTTGAAAAGTGTTCTGTCGCAAAGTCCCCCTTTTTGGGGTGAGTCATTACATTTTTGTTCAAGTTTAACATGAATAACAGTCACCATCTGTTGAACCCGTTATAGAAATACACAATGAGAAAGTGGTTATTTTGTACATTTGATTGTCAAGAAGCTAATGGTATTGGCACAGTAGAAAATTCATAATAATATACATGTACGGTGGAAACCCGTTAGTACGAGATCGCCGGGGCCAACTCCGAAAGCTCGTATTAAGCGGAGCTCGCATTAAAAATATATCCAACCGTAACTATTATGATGATGAAATTAAAATTTCAGTGGCATATCGTAAGGTTTGAAGTAGCGGTAACGGGCTAATTTGACATTTCCTTTGTGTCACCAAGTAAAACTGATTAACTTTGGACACCATTTGCAAGTTGAAGGAGCCGGATTTTGTTCAATGTAATAAGTTTTTTAGTAAACATGGTTTAGATTTATCATAAATACCATTTTTTGTTTGCATGTCCGTGCAGTATTTGCTAAAAGCCAAGACGTTTGATCGCCACTTTCGAAAGATCGCTAACCAAAGCAGTGAATGCGCAATATACTGACTAGTCAATCACGTACGACGCGGTGGAATTTATACGTCGACGTATGCTTTTTGTATCATCGTAACTCAAACAAAGTAGCTATCACGCTGTCGTCTTTTCGCATTGCTATAATAGATAAACATTTAAAGCTGCCTTATAACTTGAGGAACTAGAAATACTTTCCTCGCACGTGGTTTTAAGGAAGATAGTACACACAAGCGAAGTGAAAAGAAGAGCCTGTGAAAGGAATATTGGACTGAGAGCAACCTTTAAAAATGACCTCGCATTATCCGTCAAAAAATTAATGATGAATGAAGCTAGGGACTGACGGTAAGTGCTCTTACTATGCGGAGCTCGTATTATTCACCTCGTACTAAACGAACAGATTTGTGTTGTAAACAATGAGGAAAAGTCGGGACTGAGAGTTGCCGCTCGTAATATACGGGTTGTCGTTTTAAGCGATCTCGTACTAACGGGTTTCCACTGTATCTCCAGTTTGTGTAGAGTAAGCAAGTTGGATCTCAACATAACGGCCCTGCGTTCATTATTGCTCTATCTTGATATATCCGGGTTTTTTTTGCTTCTTGACTCGCCAACCAATGATATCGCAATACCAAGAGGAGTAACGCTAACTTTCATGTTGCAGGCAGGCACAGTAATCGTTATGCGAGGGGCAAGAAAGTCGTATCTGCAATAGCTGCCATTTGTCATAAATTTAGATTGCACACTGTATAATCTCCAGTCTTGGGTCAGTGGTTCTTGAAATGGTTCTTCAGGTGACACATAATACCTGAAGAACCATTTTAAGAGCCACTGACATATGGCAGGGAAATTTTGAGCAATTTTCCACACTCTATAGTGATGAGATGATAAATATAACATAAGGCAGCCATGCAGATAAGACTTTCTTGCACTCACATGACGAGTTGCAGAATTCCTCATCCCTTGCTTGATTGTACACCCTTAGCCATGCACATTTTTCATTTTCTAACCAAAATAGCATTGAAAATTTAACATTTGTGTGATGAGAAAACAGAAAATTTCTTAGCTCACTCACTAACACAAATACCTACCGTTTACAACTTGTGATAAAATCATTGCCAAACCATTAATCAATCAATCAATCAATGATACAAGTACTTGCATGATAACATGCATACCCCATGAAGGAGTCTATTCGTACAGGGGACCCACGGCTTTACGTGACTGTCCGACCACGGAGCAAGTAGGGTAAAGTTTCTTGCTCAAGGAAACAAGGAGACGAAAACCGCCTGGCCCGGGGCTCGAACCCACAATCTCTGCATTCCGAGACCCGTGCTCTAACCGCTCATCCATGCTTTAAAGCAGTCATGATTTATTTTAACTGAAGGATGGTCAATCGATCAGCATTTTCACATTACTGAGCATTTTATGAGTGAACTTGAATTTTCATCCTCACAATCTTTGTTACTCTCCGGTAGCATCGGCCAGAGCTGGATAAAATGAATAATCATCGACGGTTGCTGACAAAGATGTAACACATGAACAATCAAATTTCCTGAAATGCGTAAAAATGCCATTCAAACAGAGCAGTGTACTATTCTTTTGTACTTGGTTTAATTTCCTGAAACTGCAAATATTTTGTGTAAATTTCCTGAATTCAGGAACTTTCCTGAAAAGTTACATCCCTGGGTCACAACATATCATTAAACTTAATGTCATACAACAGATATATTGACATTAGTTCCAAAAAATCGACAAGTACAATAGGTAACCCTTGCAAACCAATACTGGCAATATAGATATTTTTCAAATCATCAATATATCTTGATATATCAAATTATTGATCATGCTCACATTAGAGTGTTCATACTTTGAGAGGAACAGCAATTGGTACAAGGATCGGCTTGCAACCAAATTCTTTGATCCTCAAATTTTCAAAACAAATTTTGGTAAATTTTTATTTGCATGAAATAAGCCATGAAAATTCTACAAGATATACACGAGATATTTTACAGCCTTTTGAGATTCCCATTAATTATGACAAGTCATGCGCACCAGGAACTTGTGCTTGTAACTGGCTTACAAAGTACTATGTCTAATAAAACAAACGTCAAGTCAACTGTGTATGTATATATGAGCATGTATTTCAAAATTCACGTTTGTGTTTACTACTGCCACACATGGAGTCAAATGGAAAGCTGAATCTTAAAAACGTATCCAGGGCTCTATTTCATAAAGATTTAAGAATATTCCTAAGTTAGCCTGCAGAACAATAATCATTTATAAATCCACAAATATCTTGGACTTTGAGAAAAAGAGTTCCATTTCCTAAAGCAACTTTGGATGATAAATGTGAAATTATAATCAGTTTATGAAATTCCTATTCCAAATTTGTTAAGAAAATTTAAAACGAAACAGAAAAGTTCCTATCTTTATTCAAAATGTTCTTAACTTTAGGTCTGATCTTAATATGACTATATTAGGTCAAAGGTCAGTTACCCACAACTTCATCTATATAGGACAAAGGCAGAAATGTTTAAATTATTCAAATATATTGGCCATAAGTTGGGAAATTTGATCACTTCCAAGTTGAAAATGTTCAAAAATTTCTTGTTCTGAAGTAACTTTACAAAATTATACTTAAGAATATTCCTAAATAGCTTTATGAAATTATAATCATCAAAAGAGCTCTATCTTCACATAACTTGGAACGGAACGCATCCATTGGAGTGCATTGTACATTTCCATATCCGCACCCCTTAATTCTTGCATTTAATTGGAAAGGCAATATGCACACTATATGAATAAGCTTGATTTTATACCGAGGCCCTTTTCCCAAAAAAAATTCAAATTCAATTTTGATATCTCATTTTATTGATCTCCATGAAGTTTCCACCTTCTTAATATGATGTAAGAAAAAAAATTCTTGTTCTGAAGTAACTTTACAAAATTATACTTAAGAAAATTCCTAAATAGCTTAATGAAATTATAATTATTAAAAGAGCTCCATCTTTACATAGCTTGGAACGGAACGCATCAATTGGAGTGCATTGTACATTTCCATATCCGCACCCCTTAATTCTTGCATTTAATTGGAAAGGCAATATGCACACTATATGAATAAGCTTGATTTT
>JXSR01S031651.1:0-12334 GCA_000969725.1 Ophiothrix spiculata
AAATTTGTCACAACTTAAGAGCAAAGCATCATCAAGACTTACATTTTAATTGTAATTTGAATAAAGAATATTGTGGAAAACTGGTAAGCTGCTGATATAAGTAAAACTGCAGCAAATGCTACAATTTTCTTGTGATGATGAACAAGTGCAGGAGTTGTTTATGTGATTTACTAAAAAAAACTCGGAATACAGAATATTTGGGTGAGTACCTATATGTAACTAACAGTAACTACAATGTAGGCCAAGGTGCTCCTGTTTAGCAGGTTCTTGCATGCAGTAATTTCACTGTGGATATTGAACATACCATGGCAAGTCATTTATCAAGTTTTATGAATAGCGCCATCTATTTTGACACTTAGAAATAAAATGTCCCCATTTCTATTGGGTTCAAACAACAGTGAGGTATGTTTCATGCCGTGCAATGGAACAAACTATTGCACGGCTCAAATCACTGCAATCATGATATAATACAATCTATATCATGAGGTCAAATTTTGACTTTTCTATTTCAAGAGTTGTAGTCGAGTGAAATGGATCAGTCCAAATTTGACCGAATGGTGTATTTTGTACTATTGCACGTGCATACACATTCAATATTTGTTTTATATCATGATACCACACAGGTTTGTTTCATGCCGCGCAATAGTATACATATATTGAATGCCTGAGTGCAATAGTACAAAATATATCATGAGATCAAATTTAGACTTTAGTGAAATGGATCAGTCCAAATTTAACCGAATGTTATATTTTGTATTAATTATTTCACGTGCATAGGCATTCAATGTTTGTTTTTAATATATCATGATGTCACACAGGTTTGTTTCATGCCGTGCAATGGAACAAATAATTGCACGGCTCAAATCACTGCAATCATGATATAATACAAACTATTACACGGCTCAAATCACTGTAAAACAAAATATCTAAAATATTTGAAGACCAACATAGTGGTGAGGTGTTTCAGTGCCATACTCTTACTGTGTTTTAGATTACCTTATTCTGTTCACACTCTATTTAGTTTAAACTTGATTTAGTTTCATTTAGTATAGGTATGATGTCATAGTAAAGTAAACGGCGGATAATGTTAAGTGTTCTCTTTTACGTGTATCTTCATATGTTCCAACAGGTGACTCCTACGTAGAAAAGATAAGTTTGGACAATAATAACACTTGAACTGTTTCCCTTTAGTGTGAGATTTTCTATGCAGAGCTAGGTTGTTTGTAATCCATCTTTGACATAATTCACACTGAGACGGTTTCTTTTTAGTAATTACAGGTGATTTAGTGTGCACCTAAGGCTTTGTATGTTCCAAGGAATGTCGCGTCAGTTCACTCCTGAAGGTAAAACATTTTTGACAATATTCACATTAGTGCGGTTTCTCTTTAGTGTGTATCTTAATTATATGTCGTTTCAAGGAACTCCTGAATGTAAAAGATATCTGACAATATTCACATTGGTGCGGTTTCTCTTTAGTATGTATCCTAATATGTCGTGTTAGATGACTCCTGGAGTTAAAACATTTCTGACAATATTCACATTGGTATGGTTTCTCTTTAGTGTGTATCCTGATATGTTCTGTGAGGCAACTCCTTGTGGTAAAACATTTCTGACAATATTCACATTGATATGGTTTCTCTTTAGTGTGTATCCTATTAATATGTTCTGTGAGGTAACTCCTGGATGCAAAATATTTCTGACAAACGTCACACTGGTATGGTTTCTCTTTAGTGTGTATCCTAATATGTCGTGTGAGGCGACTCCTGAATGTAAAACATTTCTCACAATATTCACATTGGTACGGTTTCTCTTTAGTGTGTATCCTGATGTGTTCTGTGAGGTCACTCCTGGATGCAAAACCTTTTTGACAATATTCACATTGGTGCGGTTTCTCTTTAGTATGTATCCTAATATGTCGTGTTAGGTGACTCCTGGAGGTAAGACATTTCTGACAAACGTCACACTGGTATGGTTTCTCTTTGGTGTGTTTCCTGATATGTTCTGTGAGCTGACTCCTGAAGGTAAAACATTTCCTACAATATTCACACTGGTAGGGTTTCTCTTTAGTGTGAGTGCGTGTATGTAATGTCAGCTGACTCTTGCAGGGAAGACATTTCTCACAATATTTGCACTGATGTAGCTTCTGCTCACGTTGCCCTCTCGAAAGCTTATACTTATGTCTATGTCGGGTGAGATGTTGCTTCAGTCGATCATAACATTTTAGATACAGCCCGCAAAAGAAACACTTGTAAGGTAGTAACATAGGCTGATGCATTTTATACCGTTTCTAATGCGCTATTATGATTGAATTGTATGGAATTATACCGTCAAATTTCTCGAGTTATTTACACACATCGGAACCGTGTAATCTGAATCCTTCCGACTCCACAACTTATCCACTGCGTTCAGTAGTGGAGTCTGAACACGATACTGAATAAAAAATGACGGACTTGCTCATGAATTATGCAACAAACTAAATATAACGTCATCATTAAAATATGAATATTAATGAGTTGTGCCCATATTTGGAAAACATAGTAAACAAACACTATTAATAATATTATTTGAATTGAATGAAAGTATCCCATATCAAAGTAAATAAATACATTTCTTTCTACAAAGCATTATCCATTGATGAGTTGAGCGTGGAGTTTATTTCATATCAAGTTTTAAAAATGTTGACATGATTCAAGAGGGCATCAAATTTAGAGTTCAGTACCGGTTGAATCATTTAGTCTTTGACTTATAATAGTCTGGTTGAGTCACCAAGAGTAGGTGAATTTAATTGAACTAAATCTTAAATAAAATGTTTTGAGAAAGGACAAATGAGCATCAGGTCATTTATATCAAGTTACTCTAGTCTCAATTGCAAATAACCATTTGTAACTTTGTTAACCTGTAACTTTTCACAAAATGTGGGTAATGTTTCGCAAACAACTTTTTGAAACTTTGAAGTTTGAGTACGGTTACCTTTCACAACTTTCAACAAATTTCTGTAACTTTTTGTAACTTTGTCTTTGCGTTACTATTTGTATTTCTGCATATCTTGGAATCTTTGCGTATTTTTTTGCAATTTTATGCAATGTAACTTTACACAACTTTGTGTAGCTTTTTGTAACTTTTCACAACTTAGCGTAAATTTACTTTGGGTAACATTGCACAATTTTAAGCAACTTTGTGCAACTTTTCAAAACTTTGCGTAACTTTTTGCAACTTTCCCTAACTTTCGCAATTTTGCGCTACTGTTTGCAACATTCCGTAACTGTTTGCAACTTTGCATAACTGTTTAAATTACAGCTTGTTTAACTGTTTGCAACTTGGCATAACTGTTTGCAGCTTTCCGTAACTTTTCGCAACTTTGCGAAACTGTTTGCAACTGTCCGTAATTGTTTACAACTTGCTTGACTGTTTGCAACTTAGCATAACTGTTTGCAACATTCCATAACCGTTTGCAACTCTGCGTAACTGTTTGCAACTTTCCATAACTTTTTGCAACTTTCCTTAACTTTTAGCACTTTTTGTAACTGTTTGCAATTTTATGTAACTGTTTGCAACTTTACGTAACTGTTTGCAACTTTACGTAACTGTTTGCAACTTTGCGTAACTGTTTGCAACTTCACGTAACTGTTTGCAACTTTGCGTAACTGTTTACAACTGTGTAACTGTTTGCAACCTTGTGTAACTGTTTGCAACTTTGCGTAACTGTTTGCAGCTTTGCGTAACTTTTTGCAACTTTGCGTAATGTTTGCAACTTTGCGTAACTGTTTGCAACTTTGTGTACTGTTTGCAACTTCACGTAACTGTTTGTGACTTTGCGTAACTTTTTGCAACTTTGTGTAACTGTTAGTTGTAACTGTTTGTATTGGTCACATAACAGCAGGCTTATGAACGACTGATGTCTGGTTAAATTATGGAAGCCATATAGCCGAAATGGAAACATTGGTATGACATCCGTGACTGTTTGTGTTGTCCGGTCGGTCACCAGTTGGCTACCGGTTGCTATCTGGGCCATAACTTCAGACATCCTTAATGCTATGGTCACATAACAACTGACCAATGGCCTATGTCTGGTACTCAGAAAGAAGCCACAAGGCTGAAAAGCTCCAAAAAATCGGTATGACTCCGATACAACCTCTTTGTCCAGTCGGTTATCGGTCAGCATCCGGTTGTTGTATGACATGACAAAAACTTCAGATTTCGTTTACAAACTGCAAGATTTTAACTCATACCCTGGACTGGTCATATAACCTTGTGGCATCATACAGGGTAGAATTCAGCGGACACCGATCGGACACCGCCCGGTGACCAACCGGTGTCCGTACTGAGACCCGGTGGTGTCTGTGAGCCATAGAGACGCGGGAAACATGCCGTAAAAATTAGGGCTTGTATACGATGTCTTCAGTTATGGTCCCATAATCACCGGCGTCCAACCGGTGACCGACCGGGTATTACAAGTATTCACAGACCGGTGTCATACCAGCGTTGCGGTTTCCTTCCTATTATGACACCAGTTGGCTTTTGTGACCAGAGTGTCAGGAGTGACCTTGTGGCATGCTTTCATCGTCTCTCCGCCTCCGGCTTACAAACACTGCACGGTTTCTCTGTACGGACACCGTTCGGTCACTGGTCTGTTGGTGTCCGCTGAATTTCAACGCGGAATGACGTGGTAAGCATGTTGTATACTTCATCGCAAGGTTATGTGATCAGGGTATCATGGGTAGTGCAACATCCATATTCAACGAACAACCGCCACAATGTTGGAGTATGAGACTAAGTCTAGTAACAATTAAGATGGCAGCCTTTTCCATTTATGTGCTACATTTTCATTGAAAACAATAGTAAACGACAGCAATCAAAACTTGAGTTAAAGCTCAAAATATTTTTAACTCATCATGGAAGCAAAGACTAAATTTTTTAACTTGAAAAAATAAAAGAAAACACTCACCATGGCCATGCTCACTGTCACTAAATAATGACTGTTAATTTGTTCATATATTCACTGTCACTGAGGCTGAGCCCATTTGAGCCTGAGCTGGTCTGTCATTTTTTCTCCTTGGCCTTTTAACATGTTTAATGCTGTCCAAACTAAATCAGTTTCCATGCATTATTTTCCGCATCATTTACATCATGACATTGGTGGCAAAGGTGTAATAAAACAGTAGCAAAAGAGACACAAAAGAGAATGAATGACTTCACAGATTAACAGCATGCATTCCCTACTGTGAATCACTTGCTCTGCTTTTTTCACGAGTCCAAGGAGTTGCACTCAAATCACATTTGTATTCACATAGGCTACATGTCTGTTCACATCAGTTAAGCTTACATTTAACTTCCCCACCGAAGTTACAATGAGCTTGAAGAAAGTTCATGTCATGTCAATCAACGGTGCTCTGCCTCTGGTCATGCAGGGCTAGGCTAGCCTGGGCTAGGCTGTATACACGAAAATTGATTCTGGCTCCGGTTCAGTTGAAACAAGACCAACTGCATTCAAATTTGTCTAAAATGATCTATATTCCTTTGAGTCCATTGTTGCATGATCAGCTGTTTGGTGGTCGGCATATTATTACAAATATCAAGGTATGAAAATCACAAAGTTCATGGTAGCAATCACTGAGCGGCGAAATTTTTACATGAATAAAAAACTGAAATAATGAGCGTCACTGCAGATCGCATGACGTAACGAGCTTTCCTTCAGCAAATCATTAATATTAAGTAGTTTATTATTTCAGTCTCTTTAACAACCGTCTTTAGTCGATTGACTAGTCATTTTCAATGTAACTGGCATATAGCGTATATACACCTAATACGATGCTGGGCTCTACTGCGCATGTTCGTGCATCAATATTTGATGCGTTTTCCGCCACTTTTTTTACGGGTAAAGTTTTCAGTCCCTGAACGTGAGAGCAAAAAGCGCAACGATAGGGACTGGAGGATTCAGTCTAAATGGCGGACCTTCGGAATAAAGAGCCAATCGGCGCTTAACAACCCATTATTCAAAGGTCCGCTATTCAGTGAAAAATATTTTGAATAGGACGGCCGCTTTCTAATTTAAAAAATAAAAACAGCCCATAATTTGTTCAGAAGTCTGAATAACGAGCCTTTTGAATAGCGGGTCTTCTGAATAACGGATGGACCCCGAAAAATATTGTTTATCGTAATATCAGTATAGTCGGTCTCGATGTGGTCTCGTTCCACATCCGAAGTCATGTGTATTATAGGCTCCAACACTTTTAATCATTGCGGAATCCACAGTGCAGCATATAAATCAAACTACTGAGGGTACAAATCAGATGTAGGGTTTAATAAAACCAATGCATCATTTTTTCTTTCCTGTCGCAGGATGAATACACAGAAACTATCGATGGAAACATTCAAGCAGGTATCAAGATTCTAGCACACGATCAAGAAGACCCGCCATTAATGGACGCTCAGGGGTTTGCAGTCTCACCTGGATATTATTCATTTGTTTCACTGAGACGAAATGAGGTAAAACTTATCAATTTACCTGCATTTAATTTAACCCTAAAAGAGGCGGGGCTATTTTGACCCACTGGGCGGATTCCGTCACCCCCCTTGAGATCTCGGAAACTGATCGATGAAACATCAACTGTGTGGTACCAGTGAATAGCTATGACCCTCCCGAGTACATTGGTACCAAAATATTTCAAAGCATACCTTGTATGACGTCACAGTGATGTCATAAATGACGTCATTTAGAAAAGGTCACCAAAATCATAGTTTTTTGCGTTTTTTTCCAAGCAAAAGTTGCATTTTGTAGCAGTGTCAAAGTATACTTACACATGTTCTTACTTCAAATAAACCAAATAAAGATAAAACATAGTGGAAGTGCATCGTGAAAGACAAAAAACACGATTTGTGTGTAATTTCAATGGAAAATCGGGTTTTCGTTGTACCCAGCGCGCTATTACGCAACGCCGGGTCAAAACCCTAGGTCCGATTTTCATGAAAATGGTTTTAAATCGAGCGCAAGGCTTGAAGGAAAAAAGTCAAGACAGCGCGAAAAAATAACAACCGGTGGACATATAAGAAAAAATGTCGGAGGGGGGTCTTTTAGGGTAAAGTGTAAATTGTTACGGTCAATTGGGAGACTGTGATCCAAGCTAGTGCACCTTACCAACTCCACCGGCACCATCAGCCGCCAAAGTATTTCTGAAACCTGCAAATGTTACTAAAACACTGTAGGGGAATTTTCCATCGCACCTGATCTTGTTGTCATTGTTTGTAATTCCCAGCTCCGGCAATTGTGCTATAATGAGTGTATGTCCCTTAGTAGTATAGGACTACTGGTTATAAGACTTGTCATCTCTCTTCCTATATCTAACAAGTAGGTTTACGCGATGCGTAAAATATTTCCACGGCGAATGTGGAGATTAGTAATTGGGTCAAGAGCTATCCATGGTCCAAATTAAATCCACATGGGGTCAAGGGTTCATGAGTTAAAGGCGTGACCTTGAAATTACCTCGGATGACCTCTGGTCATCTTTTTGAACATTTGTTGAAAATTTGACCTCAAATGACCTTTTGACCTTGACTGACCTTGACCTTAGGTCAAGAGCTATCCATGGTCCAAATTTAATCTATATAGAGTCAAAGGTTCATGAGTTATAGCCGTGACCTTGAAATAACCTTGGATGACCTCAGGTCAACGTTTTGAACATTTTTGAGATTTGACCTCAAATGACCTTTTGACCTTGAATGACCTTGACCACACCCCCAAAAAGTTGCGCAGCGCAAGTATATCCCGAGACCCTTCATGTCACCAAGTTTCGTTACCGTAGGCCTTACGGTCCCGGATATAGAGGCATGTTAACATTTGGGTTAACGTTTGGGTTAACATTTCCATCACGGACACACGGACGGACGGACGGACACACGGACGGAGCCCATTTTATAGTCCCCATCCCACAATTTTTCGGCGGGGACAATAAATACAGAGGATTAATTTCAGGGGAATTATAATGCGCTATGCCTTTTGACTTCAAGCCTACTAATTTGTGATTCCACGCGGCCTTAGCACACTTCACAACCTGCGCTTATCACAGGTTTCACTAATCAATTATGATGAAATAAACAGGTTTTAGGTTCTGCCGCAACCTCTACACACTTAAAAATAATTACACAAAGTTGGGTAAATTATTACACATCAGTATGTAAAAAGGGAATTCGCATGCCAGTGGGGTAAACTTTACACAACCATGGTGGGGTACAGCTTTTACAATTCAGTGGGGTATATTTTGTACTCAGCTAAATGTACTTTTCAACACAGCGGTGACGTGTTAAAACTTTACACAACGGCATGCGAGTTCCCTTTTTACACAGCGTTGTGTCAAAATTAACACAGCGTTGTTGTGTCAAAATTTACACAACAGCATGCAAATTCCCCTTTTTACAGTGCTGATGTGTAAAAACTTACACAACATCGAGCTGGTTCTTCTCGACACACTACTGTGCAAAATCTATGCAAGCCATTTTTACCTAATGCTGTTACTTCTTTTTTTTTTTTACTTCATCTTTATTTCCATATAAGACATGTAACAAAAACAAGTTCATAACATAAACAACGGCATAAAAGAGAACACTAATAAGAAGCAATGCCCTAAATTATGTACGGACAAAAAAACCCACATATTAAAACGGAAACGGATCAAAAACAAGACAAGCAGAAGGAAACTGCATGAAACATGAGAAAAATGTATCAATTATATTGAGAGACTAAGAGTTTTTTAAATTGTGATCGGAAATGTTTTATAGACTTCGAGTTCTTAAGGGATTTATCTAAAGAATTCCAAAGGTTTGGACCATTATATCTAATTGCATGATCAGAAAAAGATCTTTTATTTCTTATGATATTGTAGTCGTCCACATGTCTTGTCGCTTGTTGGGTATCCGTGAACGTCTGAACGTTTTGAAAAAAAATTATCAAATGTTGATGGTAAATCTTTGATGGAGTATCTGTACATAAATACTCCAAGATCTATTTTATACATATCACTAACAGTCAAAATATTGGTTTTAGCAAACAAGGGACCGGTATGGCTTCTATAATGGCTGTTAGTTATAGTTCGTAATGCCCATTTTTGTAATTTCACCAATTTATCCGAGTATGTTTTGCAAGTATCTCCCCAGATAAGTATACCATAGCTAAGGTAAGGCATGATCATAGTACAATACAGAGTATGTAATATACATTCAGGATAGAAATGTTTCAATTTGTTCATGACACCAATATTTCTTGATAAGGTTTTTGCGACACAGTCAATATGAAATTTCCAGGTAAGGCAATCATCAATTAAAAAAATTGGTGTAGTTTACTCTTTGTAATAAAGTTCTATTCAAAGTTACTTCTCAATCATATTCTTTGATGTTTGAAACCATGTGTGGTGTTCCTAATACCATATGATTTGTCTTGGTAGCATTTACCGATAATTTGTTGGGTTTAAACCAATTGCTTACTTTTATCAATTCATCGTTAACTATATCCATTTGATTTATTAGATTAGCATGGGAATAAGTGATAGTGGTGTCATCAGCAAAGAGAATAAAGTCCAAAATATTTGAGGAAACAGTAATATCGTTGACATATAAGATAAACAATAATGGACCTAGTATAGATCCTTAACTGTTTACTCGAAAAAGTGCACAATAATTTTACACATTTTTCTTTTTTGGGTCGCATTTGACTCATTTATGTCTCACCCCGATTTGAATTAAAAATAAACCTCCTTGAGATATATGCTTTTGTATAGTATCTTGAAAGATTTATTAGCGATATTTCAGTCCCGGAAGTTTCAATTCATCCTAGCGCAAGTCTATTATTGACAACAATAGACTCATGTACCGTGGGAATGAATAGAAACTTACCGGACTGAAAATCGCTGTTAGTATGCTATAGCCTGCCTAGGGCTAATGCTATATCGGGCCGTATTGGGCATCAGCAATCGGTGTCTTCAGTTTGCCCTGAAAATGCCTCCATAAATCTCATATAAGCAAATGCTCAAGGTCTTGGAATCGTAAATGAAACCTGTTTATAATATATTATCACTAACCTAATATTTTGAGTCAATCCTCACATGCAAAAAAATGAGATAATTCCAGTGGTATGCTTGAGCGAGATGATTCAAACACGCTTCGGTGAAATCCTGTCTACGTTTACCCATCATGCACCACAAAACTCACAGCGATGTGCGTTTTTTTACCAGCTAGAGTTCCAATCGTTATGCTTTACCATGGAATTAGGAGATAAGATCTCCTAATTCCATGGCTTTACTAAGAAAGGGGTAAATGTGTCGAGAACGCACCTGTTGATCGCTTCAAAGCTTTAACACTCAGCGGGGGACTGACAAAATCGATGTTTGACCCAACTCTGTGTAAGAATTTGTACCCCGCAACAATACCCCGCTACGAAGTACCCCGGTTTTCCGCCCGTTTTTTGCTGTGTATGGGCACTGAACATACGAGACATTAAGCAGTTTGTTCCTTATCCCCGGAAGTTTTAAGCACACTCAACTTTGAGCACCAGAGGGGTTCTAACTCGGGACCTCCCGCACCGCCTTACTGTTTGAGCTAAGGCTTGGTGTCCAAAGACATTTGCTCGCCCGAGTGACATTCGCTCACCCTACCAAGAAAACTTCCCTTCAACGGAACAAATTTCACGACATTCGTTACACTTCAGATTGAATTGGAGCGAAGATCGCTCCGAATATTCTTGGGTTTGTTTATTCAATAACCATACCACTACAACATGCGCGAGTTACATTCCCTTTCATCGATTGAAACGATGTTCAATCAATGAGAGTGACATTCGCTCTGCGTTTTAGCGAATTAGACAGGACGAATATCAAGAGCGAATGTCACTCGGCTGAGCGAATGTCTTTGGAAGCCAAGCCTAACGTGACTGTAATTAGTTAATCATGTTAATTGCTTACTGTTTATGCTTTGAATATAAAGAATTGAGGTTACATGATGCCCGGATCAGCTCCCCGAGTTTCGAACGGGTTTCAACGAGAGAATTAGCGGTTCCTTGTCCAAGGGAATTTCGAACACATTCGTTTTAAGCTAACTTGACTGCAGACTGCTATTCATGTAGACTATAATATTTTAGACCAATACTTTTAAATGATTTCATTGGAGATGGCAGAGTTCTAGAGACCTATAACTTCAAATGTGAAAGAAAACTACCACTCAGTGTAACGTAACACATGCGTCCTAATGTATATCCATTCGTTTTCAGTATCAAAACCTTCGGAAGCCATGGGGAGACTGCGATCCAAGTCTTGAATTAGAGTATTACCCCGAGTATACCTTGAATGGATGTTTTCTGGAATGCAGACTCAATTTCATTTTAGATGAATGCAATTGCCGACCTGTAAGGTAATAACAATTGATTCTTTTAATATCTTTTTACTTTTTGAATTTGTACTGTAAAGATCTTTGTTATGACTCTGTAGTGTCTCTAAAATGTTGATACCTGCAAAGTTTCCCTCTCATTTCTCAACAGATACCCTGGTGATGCAGATGTTTGTACTCCTTATCAATCAGCAACATGTGTCAAGAATATTTTAAGTGAGAATGATTTCATATTTCTTATTTTTGTGATGATCGATATATTAATTATTACTAGTGGGATGCCCGCGATAGATGATTAGAGTATATTATTTTGAACTAATTATAAACCTTTTGTCCTACATTGATAATGTTTAATTTCTTGATGTTCTCATAACTATCATTCTGCATTTCTGATCACATATACCGTATCCACTCGTCCAATTCAACTACTCATTTTCTAAATTTAGATCACGTTACAATTGAGCGCTTTCATACTAACATGCCAAAAATTGTTAAGATAATTTAAATGAAGTGTCGGTCATAGAGTATGACTATTTGTCAAACTTTTGGAAATGGGGATTTTGTTAATTTAAGGAGATTGTCAGATGGAAAACAGTTGAATTAGACGAGTGAATAGGGTATATATATATATATATATATATATATATATTATATATTACGCAAAATAGTACCGTAGGCTGTAACCGGTTCGTTGCTATTGCGTGCATGACGCAATGTCCTTTGATGCAATTTGTTTACTCGCGCATTCGTCTAGTAAGTCTTTTCCTAGCTCAAAAATGGTCCAAAAATACCGTTTTTTGCACTTTTTGAAGCAACCTGTTGACGGTTTTCGACCAAATAAAGCTCATGTCACTATCCGTGCTTTTCTGTATCTTTCCTGTGAATTTCGCTCTATTTAAATCAAAATTCGCGGAGCTTAGTGTTAACACCGTCAAAAACAAACTCACAACATTTCGCAAATTATAAT
>JXSR01S031661.1:0-11573 GCA_000969725.1 Ophiothrix spiculata
CAAATTAGGTAATTAAATGTTTGACTTTTTGGAGGTAGGTGCACCTCAATTCATCCTATTTTGTAGTAGCGTATAATCAGAAATAAAAGGAGATTGACTACAAGCAAACCACCAATCACATTTTGTTCTCCTTCTTTGCTTTCTGCCTGGTTGTCGCTAGTATCAATTTAATGAACATACGAAATACTTGCTATTGATTTAATAGAAAATGTTACCTATCTTTTAAATGGATAACTACATGTCTTTATTTAAATAAAGACGTCTCTTTAAAAAAAATTCACAAAATAAGTTCATGGCAGTAAATACTTTGTAGAAATGCTTAATCTATTAAAATAATTATAGATATCTATTTGCAATAATTCTGTGTGATGCCTATTACATGCTTTTGATCGTCATTTAACGATAACTTTCTGATGTTGCAAATTGGCAAATCATACACTTATACGGAACTCGATTCAATTTGAAATTGCCTAGTAAAAAACACCACACAACATTTATTATCCCCGTTTCCTGATAATTTGTGGCTTTTGATGCCGTATGAGAAACAATTTTACTTCAAATGTCTTTAATAGGCTGTTCTACTTGACTAATCACATGTAAACACGTACAATTTGGATATCTTGCTTTAGGCATAAGCTATTTATTACCCGTGGCGAGTTTGTAAAAAAACACAATTTCTTCTAACTGACGTAAACTCCGATTGCGTGCATCAATTTTGAAAATTCTTTTTTTAAATGGAAGTTATTGAATTTGTCTTTTTATATCCGTGCTAGCATTTATAGATTCCGTGTAAAAAAATCCCAAAGTTGAGTACTAATCATTTTGATACGCACTGTATATACATAGTTTTAAGTGTTGTTTTAATTATTTTCAACGTAACTGATTTTTGAACGAAAATGTGTGTGTGTGTGTGTGTTTTTCCGGTATCGATGTTTACGTCATATTTTGCGCCATTTTACTAAAATGCATACGTTACAACCCTCCCAGATATTTTCGAGTGTTTATGGTAAATATTTCTGGTACAACCCCTTTTCGCATATAAAAACGTCATTTAGCGGCCACTTTGGATACTTACATAACATCATTTTAAATAACCTAATTTTGGGACAACCGCTACTCTTGCCACTCTCAAAGCAATTTTCGACCTGTTATTCTTAATCATTTGGTAGCTTCTTCCCTTTTTTGCTTATAGAAACTTTTTTGGGCGGCCATTTTGGATCTCACTTCGGTCGCAATTTTGAATTTAAAACAGTGTAACAACATAATTAGGGATTAAATTATGCTGCTACAATCCTCAATGTTATAATGTGAGGATTATTTATGATATTAGGCATTTTAAGGCTGTTTTGGTCAATTTGAATGGCAATTTAGCAGCCATTTGCGGCCAATTTGAATTTGGAACTTAAATTTTAATAACAGTTCTATGTTTTTCCGATGATTAACATTTTCAAAATAGGTAGTGGAAAGTATGCAAATTACATGATTGATTTCACGAAAATACACATAGTTAAGTGATTACACGAAACTGTAAGGGCTAAACTAATTGGACAAGCTATAAAATATTATTTTATAATCAATACCGAAGGCTCTGTATTGTAAACAATCAAATATTTGGCATCACGTACAAAATATATTGTGTTTTGATATTTCATCACTTCGCCTCCGTTGTTGTTAGAAAATACGTTGGAATATAAGATAACAAAGACTTGTTGCACAAAATATTGCTAGCTGAAATGAAATATTATAGTCTAGCCCTTAATATCCTGCAAATTGCTTTTTAAATGGCACACGCGTATATTATTGTTATACCATTTACCATGCTAATGCCGTCAATATTCAGAGTTAGAGCGTATAGAAAGTAACTTTTGTTAACATGTCAATTCTCATTATACTAGTAGTTAGAAGCACTTAATGCCTGGTTGTTTTTAACAAAATATGTGATCTTTTTAGCTAACATTACAGTAGGAGCTAGTACACTGGTCCAACGTTATACAATGAATTCGTCGTGCTCCTTGGTATTAGATCTACAGAATACATCCAATTTTCTACCAATTACATATCTACCGCATGAATGGGTCTTGTTTGGCATTATCTGGCCTGTTATTATCGTATTTGGGTTAATTGACAATGTTGTATTTATTTGGACGGTACTTCGAACACCAAGACTCCACACCTCTACATTTACATATCTGGTCGGTATTGCATTTACAGATATATTGATCCTTTTCTGTGTCGGACTTGACTTTATTCCAGACTATTTCATGTCTCCGCTCCGAATAAGCCATCCATTTTATGCATCGTTGATATTTTTCTGCACTACATGGTTTTGTTTTATGAGTTCGCTGTTCTTACTAACGTTTGTATCTTTTGAAAGATACCTTGCGATATGTTGGCCGATTAAACATCATTTGTTAAAGGACACTAAGCGAACTATTAAACTAATATGTATTGTATTTGGTGCAAGTGTGACATTTACAACTGCCATGGTTCCATTTATAATAACTCCCGGCTTGATTTGCATCAAATGGCCAGCCGAAAATCAGCTACTGGGGTATCCTGATACCATACATGTAGTTCGTGCCGATTATTGGATTCCGACGAATCAAAGCTTCGAAATGGTACTCTTCCAGGTTGCAGCGTGTGTAATGATCATAGTGACTTTATTGGCAAATATGTACTTTTACATTGCCATTTTAAAAACTCTAAGAGAACGAAATTTCAACAAAACTCTACAAACGTCGGCACAATCTGATAAAAATATCAGACAAGCAGGTTTAATGATAGTTACGAATGGAATTGTATTCTTTTTAGCCTTCTCTGTTATTGTGATAGTCACAGTGTTACATGTCTTTTCGCTATTCAATTCTAGCATAACTTCTACATATGAAAAGATTATTTTTGCAAGTACAAATTATACTGGCGTGCTTGTGAATTCATCTGTAAATCCATTGATCTATTTTATTATGAACTCTACATACCGAAGAGCCGTTAAGAAGTCAATGAATCTGTGCCAACGACAACATGCTAATAGTATAATTAACTAATACCACGTATGTAAAGGCGGTGTCACACAACACCGTATAGACAAAAACGTACTGTCCTAACTGTCATGCATACAATTTATTTATAGAGGACATAATTATGACATTATTATTAATTTTCTCTTTTATGTTGGGGTAAAAAGGTCGTTTGGGCTTGTTGGTATGAATTAAAGTGGCGTTTGGTTCTGTTGAAGTCTCACTGACGTCCTGCGCGTCCGTCGACTTGGCCTCCTTTGATTGAGATTGACACATATTTGAGCTCGTGTTTCCATGTTTCGAACTGCGCGTCTAACTTCTATGGTACGTCGGACCTCGATTAAGACAACGGTGATGCGACTACGCAGCTGTTTAAGACTGACAGGGGCCCTCTCTGTAGACTCTCTGCTGGATTGTACCCCATAGATAAAAGTCCAGTGGAGAGAGATTTGGGCTTCTTGCTGTTCATTTAACTTGGTGTCCTATTCCAACCACACGGTTTCCAAACAGCTCTTGTAGGCGGTTGCGTACGCGTAGGGCACAGTGAGCAGGAGCACCGTCTTGGATGTGCCACACTCTGTGAAAAGCTCCATTATGTTATTGCTGAAAGGACATGCGGAGACCTGGAACGATGTGGTTGTTTGTGATAGCCTGACTATCAATTGAGCGTTGTAGAAAAACTGGGCCACTGATCGTTTGACGAGGCATGCTAATTTGGACAGAACCGTTTTCATAGCATAGTATTCAAAAAGGATGTCTTTGCAACGTCTTTATCAATTTTCACCATTCATTCACTGTTTGAAAGCTTAATTTATAACCTATTTAGAAATTAATATTATTTGTTCGAAATTACTTTTGTTCTTACAGTATGGCTTTCATCTAATCATTGCATTTTTTTTTTTGACTCGCATGGTACAGGCTTTTTGACTATAAAGGGAGACGTCCAATGATGGAGTATTACTGATATAAGAGCAAAATGACATTATAGTGACGTAGCCAGGATTTTCGATCAGGGGGTCACAAAGAGACAATTTACAAATTTGCTGATTAAAAACGCCACAATGTGCCAACTGACCCCCCCCCCCCCCAACATACACACCCTCACACCGTTGTAGTCAATTCAAGAAAAGGAAAGTCAATTAGAGCCAAGCATACACAACATTTTGATTCAAATTCATACAAAATACAATTTTTTCGGCAAAAAATTGCACTATTTTATGTAGGTACTAAATTGTCCGAGCCAAGTTTCTTCTTTTTTTTTAATGTGAATATTGCGGGCCATTTGGAGCAAATTTTGGAAATAATTGAAAAATGGACACGCCACAGTACCAAAATTTGCAAAACCTAAACCTTTTTTTAATATATAAACCCAGGCAACTGTCTATTATAGGATTGAGTTTTGGTCACAAGTAAACAAGGACTTTGAACTCAGAGAGGTTGGCACATTGTGCATTTTTGTAACGTAAACACTGCCATGCTAAAAAGTGTGGCATTCGTGTTGTTGTTGTTTATTAATCTGATGGAAGGAGGCTTTTATACTCCTTAATGCAGCTTATCCCGGGTGTGTCAATTTTCAAAGTCGTATCCTATATTCGCTCTGCAGTTCATCTATCTGCACATCTGGTAAAGAGGTCACTTCAATACTGAACCGGGCTGACCGGATTTGGTCGGTTGCTATTTTGCCGACCGGTCTGCCGCTGGTTGATTTTTGAAGCAGCCCCATAGAAATATTACTGGAAAAGGAACGCTTGGATATTTATATGTAAGTAAATTCTGCTCCAAGTTATATATGTATATTCCTACGCATTGATCAAATTTGAACTGTCTTTACTGAGTAATTGGAATTTCTTTCAATTATCCTTTATATTACTGTGTTTTCATTTCTTATTCTTTTATTATTACTGACGTTCATTTGAGTAAATCTTTGACGTTCATTTCAATAAAAAACACAACGATTTATATTAAGTTTTAAAATTCTATTTTTTTTTCAAGTCATGACCAATTTTTCATCATTAAATTTATCGAACATCAACTAACTACTAAGTAATTATAATTTATTAAATACAGGTTATTGGTAAAAATATATTTTAGATGATTATATTGAAGAGAACATATTTTTTCCTCAACAAAAGTATCAACATTGAATATAATTGCTAAAACGTTAACATCAGCTGTCATTAATGACTTTTGCCCGACTTTGATTCCATAATTTGAATAAAATGTTTATCGTTTTTGGTGACATTTGATGTTGAATATAGATATACGTGACAGTGAAGATCATCAAAATAAAGTTGATATTCTACGACAGTTAATTATTTTTTAAATGTCCTTATTATTTACATAGAAACCCGTCTTTGTCCTGAAAACGATAAAAGGTGTTGTCTAAAATGCTGACTGGACAAACTTTTCCAAGATGTAGGATTATCTGCATCTTGAAATACCGACAAAATGACACCACCTACGCCAAGAAGTATAGACTCAGGCATCATCATTCAGCCCACACCCGCTGAGGACAGAGAATAGTTTTCTGAAAATATTATGGAAAAATCAAAACAAGTAGGTTTCGTAGAACACTATTTGAGTTGTATCTTGTTAAAAAAGTACTGGTGTAATCAAAAACAAACTTAACGGACTTCATCTCATTATTTTCCGTCGGTTATCTTTACAGTTTGTTTCTTGCATTATAATGCGAATAATATTGACGATAATATTTTATATTGAAATATTGTTTTTAGCTGTAATTATTTCTTGTGTGATAAAATGTGTTTTTTCCTGCGATCAACATAAATCCCATTCTCAATTGCAAAATTATGTTGAATAACACATTGAATGTGATATAAATGACTTTTCCTCCTTCTTATTGTGAAATATTTCAGAACATGAGTGGTGCACTGGCAAAATGAGAGGAAAGTTGTAAATTTCAAAATTGAGAATATTACATATTTAATTTTCTACAATATCAGCTTTTGAATGATATATAACATGTCCCACTTTCTTTTTCCATTCTTCATTTAGACTCTTTAGAGGTCGAAATCAAAAGCAGTCCACTGAATATATAGCAATAAAAATTTCCCTAGAAATCAATTTCAAAGATACTGATTACTACAGCGTATTATAGCAACATGCAATTAATTAACCGTGAATAATTGTACTTCCGCAAATTTGACCTTCAAAACTGTAGGTATAGGTAAGCACTTATGCATTAAGACATTTTATGTCAAAAAACGAAATTTGACTTTTTCACCCTATTTTTACTTTAGATGCCATTTATTCAAAATGTAGATTTGTGACTTTCCTCACATTTTGCCAGAGCAACCCTCATATGATGTTCGTTATTTTTTGGTCATAAATGTTCAGTAATGGGTCAGTATAATCATCAGATATGCAATATATATAAATGTATTTTCATTTCCTGAAATGATTTTAAGCACCTGCCGTTATTAATGTTTTCAAATATGAAGATATCAGGACCTTCCCAGCATGCCATGCTTCAAATGGTGTTTTTTTTTACAGGTTGTCATGATGGTGTTAGTGATAGAAAATATATCTGAAATGCATAATTGACTTGAGATGTGCTAATGGTGCTATGTTTCATCACTAATATCATTCATTGTAACCTGTACACAAACCCCCATTCGAAGCAGTGCATGATGGGAAGGTCATAATATCGTTTTTGTCTTCTTTTGCTGATGTGTTTCTTCATATTGAGTATTTATGAGACCTTATTGAAATAATGAAAACCTAGCCTTTGTCATGTTTGATCATGATGAATATTTAAGATATTCATAATTTGTAGCATTTAATTTATCCGATATTGTCCATGGATCACAAATCATACTTGCCTTATAGACACTGCCTTTCATTACTTTTTGATTGTTTTTTGTTTGTTGTTTTTTGTTAGATGGTTGGGAGTTGTTGTTGTTTTTCTATGCATTATTTGCTTCAAACATCTCCATTAGTGTTCGCAACTCTATCAAAACAGTACATATTACGATATAGGTCACAACTTTAGCGTTTTGAACTGTAATAAAGATCTTGACTACAAATCTTGAATCTACAAACTCTCACTCATATTACGTTTTTAATAGGTCTAGTAATAGGTATCTCTTATGACATTTTCATTAAAATCCCCTGAGATTTTATGAATATTGTTAAGGCATTAATAGCGATTGTAGCAGTTATCAAAATATTACCCCGTAAGTTTCTAATAAAAAGTTAATATCACAACACTATTAACAGTAGCGATAGATACCAATAACAGGTGAAGCAGGGAGAGGTTTTATGGGAATTATGTGGTTATTCTATATGATTGTTTATTCAAATTAACAGGTAACAAACAAAGAAAAAAAAATATAAAACAATATGTTACGTAGTTACAACGAATAATCGGAATTAAGGCCCTGCAGGAAAACCCAGATCCCCGAATTTCCCCGGACCGGACCGGACCGGACCTAAATCGGGTCGTAAGTTTTTTAGAGCTAATTTCGGGTTCGGCCAGTTCCGGGTAGAATAATACCGAGGTCGACTGTGTCGGGGAAAATTAACTCGGGATCGGGGAAAGTTTACATTCGGTCAGGGAAATGCAAAAAGGTCGTTCGGGGTAATAATAAAATGCTTGTAGAGCAACAGATATCGTTGTGTCTTTAACGACAATGTTTAGCTTTCATGTTCATATTTCATCTTTCGTACTTTGCGTCATTAGTTTTTGAACTGTCGTCTGCCATTTTTTTTTTAAACCCATGCACTCTTATTTTTTTTTTACTCTGTTGAGTAAAAATTTACTTAACGGTCACAACTCATTGCTGAATAAAATCTTACTCAATATTGAGTAAAATCTTACTCAACAATGAGTAAATTCTTGCTCGGTTGAGTCAATACTACTCAACGTTGAGCACATCTTATTCAATGTTGAGTAAAGTTTTCCCAACGTTGAGTAGGATTTTACTCAACAAAATGAGCTGTGACCGTTGAGTAAATTTTTACTCAACAAGAGTAAAAAAAAATTAAGAGTGTGGGCAATCTCTTTAAAATTGCAAGTTACGAGTTTCTTACAAGAAGGGTTTCGTGGTTTCTACAGTATTCTTCATGGTTATAGTCCTAAAAGGGGCCAATTCTTGCAATGATGTTTAGTTAGGTCCATGTCTCAGGTGCATGGAACCATGCTAGGTGATTTCGGGGAGTAACTTAGTCAATATGGCCGCCAGAATGGGTACCAAAATAGCATATTTTCATTTGAACGACCATAAGCAACTTGTAAAACCCAAACTATTCAAAGTTATCATTGAGAAATTGCTTATAGGGTGCTTTACAATACATACATTTGGCTTACATTATCGCAAGATCATTTGTCCCGAAATTATATCATTCACATTTTTAAAATTCAAAATAGCGTCCAAAATGATACAAAAATATCCTTTGATGTATTTTTGGTAACGAAATGTCTTAACGCGACATAAAAACGGAATCAAAACATGAAGTATTCAAAATAATTGATGGATAATTACTTTGAGGGTTACGCTTGAACCATTAGCCCCGATATTTTGTGGTTAGTATGTTTTAAATTAAAAAATGCGTCCATTGTGGCGTAAAAATGGCCGCCATAATACATTTTCGCATAAAAAGGGTTTAATAGACAAAAAAACACACATTGAAACATGAAATATTCAAAACGAGCAATGACAAATTGGTTTTAGACTTACATTTGAACCATCTGCACCGATATTATGTTGTTGATATGCAATAAATAAAAATTACGACAACTCTGAGGTCCAAAATGCCCACTAAAATGCATTTTTTTAAATTAGAAAAGGGTTAGGATGGCATTAAAACAGTCTTAAACATGTTACAGTAAAATTAGTTCTCTAATACTTATCTAAAGTCATGCTGATAACAAGGTCTAAAAATGATGCCATTTTTTTTGCACTCAAAGGTGGATAGAGTGGCTATAAAACAGCAAATTACAAAACCTAAACCAGTTAGAGCAGAGAAGAAATATCACGCCCCAAATTATGTTGTCAGCATGTTTCAATTCCCAAATAACACCTGTTAATGAGATTCAAAATGGCCATCCAAAATACTTTTTTCCATACAAGTATTTGTGTGACTTTAAAACCAAAAATACCAATGCCAAATTTTGGTATTAAAATGCACTTTAGTGGTTTATAAGATCTTACGCTCTCGGACCATTTTCTATTTGAAACATGTTAACAACCTAAGTTTTAGACAAATGTTGCTGTTGTAATCCATAAAGCTGTTATCATTCATTATTTTTAATATTCGTTAATCTTAATAATGTTGATTTAACCCTTGTCCTCTTAAGCTATTTATGTGACACGTCCTCCGAAGGGTGTGTGTGTGTGTGTGGGGGGGGGGGGGGTGGTTGCAACCCCCCTAATATTTTAGAATCCCCTATGAACGTTGTTTTGCTTTTAATAGGTAGGTATGACTCTCCCCTATCCAACAATACCAGGATCATCAAAATCGGCCAAGGTCTTACATAGTTATGACGTCATAAAGTACTTTCGGATTGAACAATCAGGCAAATTTGCTTTATGGCAAAAATGGCCACCAAAAATAAAAATGTTGTTATAAAAGTTCTAAATAAGGGATTTTCGTCGGTTTTTGCTAATTAAGAAGAGAACTGATGATTGAAACATGTCTTGTGAGTTTTTAATCGTATAGCATGCATACATTTTTAAAATGTCGGCTTAAAAATGTCCGGGATTTCACCCCCCCCCCCCCTACACCCCAACTTTGACGGCCTACGCTAACCCCACCTTAGGTGGTACCCCTCCCCAAGGTAAAAACTTGCAGTAAACATGACATTCAGCCGAGCGAGACGTTTTTAGGGACTGTAGCCTTAAAATAAATTAACGACACAGTCTCGGCGGAAACGTGTCTGTTGTAAGTTCCATCAAAGCCACTTACTTTTTTTCTGCCATATCTCCAAAGAGCTGACCTTCTATTTTTCTTTTTCATTTTTAAGGGTCAACGTGACCCATTTTTGAGCAAAACGCGTTTTTCAGGACTGCCCGCAGTTTTCTCGGAAACCGTTCATCCGATTTACATGAAACTTGGTGAGAATTAGGCAGATATAACTTATTATGAAGATAAAAGTTTTTAAATATCCCTTATTTTTTGTGGGACAAGTTTTCGGACTTTTGTTCAGATTTCCGTATTTTTTGAAATTACGCCCCCCCCCCCCCTGATACGCGCTGTACGAAAAACCTTTATTCTTTTCCTTTTCATAATATTTTAGATAATATTTAAAAATATATGTGTACGAAAGAGGAACTTCCAAATCACTTCGGAACATATCAAAAAACTGCGCACAGTGATATCCGTTAAAAATCCAATATGGCGGCCATTGCAACGGATGACGCGACATACGTAAAATGTATAATAACATGAATTCTACACTTAATATACATCATGCCACCAAATATAATGTTTATTAAACGTGCATTTTAGAAACTCACCTCATTTTCCTTGAGTTGATATTAAATGATCATCGTTTATTTCTATTTTAGTTTTTAAATGCTGATGCTTTAAATTTGTACTAAATAAATTTTCTTATCATTTGTTGTCTTTTCAGCTCAGATGAGAAATTCAGCAACTTGTGACATTTGCCTACATGAAGAGAGGCATATTTTTCCTGATCGGTCTTCGACTTTTGATGGAAACCAATTTTGCAGAGCCAGTGCTAAGGGGATATATACTACTAGAATTGAACCAACTGAATCAGGAATATGGATTGATTTTTTTGAAAAAAAGATGGAAATACAATATAATTTAAACATTGACTGATATATGATATACAGGGAAACTTATGTTGAGCTTCTCCAAGAATTGAGATCTATAACATGATTAATTTTTGTATCGTACCGAATGCAGATTGATTATTGCATGATGAAACTATACCCAAAAGATTGTGACCAAATTGTGAAATTATGGCAAAATGGATTTATAATTTTTTTTTTCAAAATTGGAAATATTTTGATTTGTGATCAAAATGATTTGCAGAATTTGTGACAATACTTTCAATGAGAATTATGAGATGAACATCTTCAAAGAAGGTATGAGTATTTTACTACATATAAAAAGTTATGAAATAAATTTTAAAAGTACAAAAAACATGTCTTTTACATTGTAGTTTTTAATCTTTTACGTTGCAAGACTGGTGGAATTAATAGTTTTTTGGAGTATGGCCCGATTTGTAACTTTCCTCAACATTTTTGAGATTTGTATAGTACCAAAATCTTCATGTTTTTCTCACCACCATGTGAATTTTTTTGGCAGAAACATGTTCCATTTGGAGATATAACTAATAATGTGTCTATTTATTATGGTAACCACAAATAAATTTACATCGTTGTAAAGTATTAGAAACTATGCAAAATTACTCATAAAATTCAAGAGGTTAGACAAATTTGATTCGAATCTGAAAAAGAGAGCTGGAGCCGGAGGTAATCTTTTATATGAAACTAAAATCTGAATGTAGAAAAATTGTAGCATGTTCCTTTAAAGTCCATTTAACTAAATTATCAGTGAATTAGT
>JXSR01S031663.1:2492-13086 GCA_000969725.1 Ophiothrix spiculata
AATTTTGCCAACTTTGCTCGTCTAAATTGGATGTTTATCGTTCTTTTTCGTATCTCAAAGCAAAGTTACCATTATTTAATAGACCTGAGCAAGATCAAGATACTGGTGTGTAAACAGTTTTATACAATAGACGGAAACCATGTTCTCATACGTAGTATCGTAATGATCATCATGAATAGCTAATGCATAATGTCTTTGTTCTTTAAAAGCGGCTTGTTTAAAATGGAGTGATTAAGCATCAATATTTTGAATGTATTACGCTACACTGATAATGCCACACAAAAGAGCTAATTTCATTTCAAGGGCTACCAGGATATTACATAACAGCTGTTACTGATTGCCGGGTGCTGGATTCTTGGGTAAAACGAGGCCGGGGGATAAATGATATTTGTGTCCGGGTAACCACATGCGAGCCAGTTTTCGAAGGGGATCTTGCTTGAGTGACGTAATAATTATTACAAACATAGTAAAATGTAACTGTTTCATGTAGGCACAACACTTAAACAATTTTAATCTTAATGTAATGTAAACGAGTAGAATTTCATTCTGCCTTGATAAGGCATCATTTTTTAAAATTCCACTCTGTTCGAGTGATATTCTCTCTATTCCAGTTAAATTCTCTCTATTCGAGTGAAATTTATTTTTAAGGAGTGAAATTCTCTCTTTTAAGGAGTGAAATTTCACTCTTGTATACGAAGAATATTTTATTCTGAGTGAAACTTGAGAGAATGCAAATTGGGAGTGATCACCCTAGGCATATTCGATCATGTTAGAAGCATTATTTTTGATAGTTTAAAATTCACTATAATGATCAACCAAAATATTCTTTATTAATTTGATATAAACCCTTTCCGAAGATGCCAGGTTAAATTTGATAACCTATTATGTGCAACTCACACAGCACAAGATCGAATTCGATGCCCTATAGGTCTATCCCCATCTTCTCAATACCTGTGTAATCTTCCACGCACCCCCTCCCCGGGTAAAGGAACAGGCATTCAATCTTATGATTGATTTGATCGTTTACAAGAGAGCTTAACGCATGTGTTTTCTATCGATTTGCCCAGCTTTGCCCCGGAACTTTGCAAGGATGAAAGGCGAATCAAGGTCAGACCAGAATATCAGTTCGGTATTTGCGCTGACTGATTGTAGCTATTTGTAGTGTGTTCGGAGTGTGCGCAGACTGTTTGTCATGTGTTCTTAGCGCAACATTATTCTGGTACGTTATCAATACATTAATATCGCTGTGCGCGGCGGTACACATATATGAAACTTTGAAATGTACCATGGTTATTTATGTTAATGCTGACAGCAACTATTGAATGTTGTTTGCCATGATGAAAACCATAGCGTGTAACCCTTCAAATGCAGTGATTTAATCATGGCCATGTATCTTTGATTTCTCCATTCAGTTTATATGGTTAGCAGAAACAGGTTGTTGACATCTATCAACACCTGTTTAGAAAGCTAAAATGCTATTGATATCATTTTTGCACCATAATAAACACAAAGATGATTTTATATAGCTCCTTTCCTTCGTGGTGATCCTTAGAACTTTTTGATACCCCTCGTATAATAACAAATGAAGAGGTAAACCTTTCCATATACTTAGAGAAAAACAAAGTAAGCCAACTCAATGTGGGGAGGATAACACCATAAGCCTAATGTCTAGAAAAAATAATGAAAAGGGGAAAAAATGATATATAAATAACTTTGAAGGCCTAATATATGCACAAACAAAAATATAACAAACTCACCAAACAGCAATTAACAAGAAACGGATAATCTACAAAAGTGACGGTTAATAAACGGACTGCACAAACTCACCAAACAGCAATTAACAAGAAACGGATAATCTACAAAAGTGACGGTTAATAAACAGTGCAGTCCGTTTATTAACCGTGGCGTTAACGTTTTTGATGTAGCCTGTTGACACCATTTTGAACTTGATCGTGGACGTGAAATCACTAGTAATAAAAATTGTGATGACCTGACATGTGTAAGTAGGCCAAAACTTGCAGTTAACATGGCGTTCCACGAGCGCCGAACAATAGCCTTAACAAACGGCATTTCATTAAATAACGGTGTGTCCTGAGGTGGCAAGATTTCACATTCCTCCATAAAAAATTATACCGTGGAATATTGAATCGACCGTGCACTTGGATTTTAACATGAATATTAATGAATCTGAAAAATATTTTTGAAAGCCCTATAAAATTGAAAATATAGACATGGAAAACAAAAAATATTGCATATTTATGAATAAATATTGTGTAAATATAATGCAATTAAATTTTTCGGATTATGTGTGACATTTCGTACAATGTTACTGGTATGTTATTTCACGCCATATACCTTCAAAATCGGCTGGTGATTTTTTTTTTCTAGAAATAGCAAAATTTAGACATGTTTCTTGAAGTCCTGTGAAAATCTCTAGTTAAAATGTGCTAAAACAAAATTGACGTAAGGGTTAATTTTGTTTACAGTTCTGACACTGAAAATCAACTCCTTGCGCATTCTGTCATTGCGCATGTGTAACCAATTAAATTATATGAATGAATATATTTGTGAATACCCTTTAAACACACAGTCAATACGTCGATCCTGGGTTTCCCAACCGGAAATCAATCTTTACCGAAATTTAATCCCACAGATAAAGCATAACGATGCACCCAAATAGGCGTGAAATTATGTGCACTACCACCCATCCCAAACAATAATTCAAATTGACCGCTTTTAAGTATATGAATTGGAGGAGCTAATGTCACGGCTTATCAGTTTTATAGGCAAAACTGTGTTTGGGCTAAAATTTCGGTAAAGATTGACTTCCGGGTGGAAACCAGGATCGACGTATTTGCTGGTCTAGTGGTTAGAGTACTGGACTTTTAATCTCGAGACCGTGGGTTCGAAACCCGTCGTAGTTGTTTTGATAAATTACTATTTTTTCCGTAGCGTGTTGATTTTTCTTCAATTATTAACTGTCACGAATGAAATTCTCGAATTTTTGACGTGATTAACCAAAAAGGTTACTTTTCAGTCCGGAAAATCCATGTCTCATTCATTACATTTCATAATTACATTTCACATGAAATGCAACATATTTCAACGCAGCGAAGCCATTCAAAGCACTAACTCTGACATGAGATCCATGCACGTTGCCGACGTCAGATGATGACCCTTCGTGACAAAATGTAGTTGTTATCGACATTTTGATGCTATAGTTATCGCAAAACAAATTGCAGGCAAGTATAATGAAGAGCCGATCATTTTGGTATACCTTTCGTTCATCTCATAAACGTATTTTCACTATACAGGCCTTGTAGGCAAAACATAATTTTCAAATTTCATCAATCTGAGTTTTCATATTTTTACTAGCAGAATAGATCCAACTGACGACTTGTTATCATCTTAAACAACATTTATGTAAGGGTTCAAATTTGTTGTGCTTAAAAAGTCTCAAAATCGTTGATTTTCATAGAAAATACCATGCTTCTTTTTTATCAACAGTAAAAAGAATTCACATACATCGCATTGGAAAAACTCCCAAATTTTCGTTCCCAATTTGCATTTGCTTTTACCATTTTCAGATAATAAGGGTTCAAATTCAGCCTTTTCAGCAGGTCACGTTTAAAAAAATAAAATTTTGCAACCATTTTTTTCTCGTTTGGCGAGATTTGGATTTTAGAATTCGCATAATGAGGTCAATAACAGGGTACCGGTAGCTGCGACTTGACTGAGGATACCCTGGTCATATAACCTTGCTGCGAGGTTACGATGTGTTTACGGCGTCAATTCAGCAGACGCCGATCGGACACCGGCCGGTGTCCGGACGGTATCCGTGAGCCGTATAGACGCTGGAAGCATGCCGCAAGAATCTAATTCCGAGTTAAATCCTTGCGGTTTGTATACGGTATCTTCAGTTACGTTCACATAACCACCGGTGTCCGACCGGGCATCGCAATCATTCACCGTTTTCATACCGCTGTCATTTCGGGGTTGCAGCTTATGTGACCATGGTATAAATCTTATCCTGCCCTGTTCCACTTGAGCACACTGATGAGTTCGGTTTTGTCTAAATGGATATCCTTGACTTTTATTCGGTAATTAAAAAGGACAAATATCGAGGTTGAGAACAACAAGGCCGTATAATCAATAATCCCGAGAACAAAAGATTTCAAAACCTAATGGGCACGGTCTTTCAATATGAATGACTTTATATACATGTGTAATCGATCATTAATCTTGAACTTTGAAACCTTTGTTCTAGGGATTGATACCTTGCAAATACAGCTCTCGATATATCACATAATAGGCTAAGATCTTGCCGATGTCACTTCGGAATCTCTAGCACCCTAGTCTTCGAAGATCTATATCGTCTCAGCTTGTAATTTCTAAGGTAAGAGATACGTTATTCTGGTTTCTGTATCATACTAACATTCTCAAAAAGGGTCTAATTGCTTTTGAAGTAACGTGTCACAAATGTATGGAAAAGAAGACATGATACTTAGTCCTCTAAAGTATTTAGTACACAAGATTAATTCTTGCTTTGAAACGTCTTCTGTTTTACAAAGAACTTTTGAGAGTTGAGGGTTCTCTAGTCTTTTATCAAAACAAAACAAAATCCGTGAAGCTGAAGGAATCATTTTGGGGCAAAAGAACAACCATTTTTTGGTTTTAAAATAACCCAATGATTTTTCGACCTGGTTCCTTTTCATGCTTGTAGAACCAGCTTCATGGAACATTTTTTTGAGCAAAGAACTTAATTTTACGAATGCTATTAGACAACGGAATGTTGATATTAAAGACGGGCAATACAAAGCTCCCTGGGGCCGCTCGAATAATAAAGGGGTATACGCATGCTCGTCACAGCACCCCGCAATTGGACCCTACACTGTCATGTACAGCAAATTCGAACCCTTAATGGCGTAAAATATTCAAAGTCGTACCCCTATAGGCCTACTGCGTTATACACTAGATCCGAAACGTATCCCTGAGTCAGGTAGGGATACATTCAACTCCATTGAACCTCTGTACGAGTTTCTATGAAACAACCAAGTGAATATCTTCTTTTAAGGTGCATGTAAATCCAGCGTATTCTTATTAGTTTTTACTAATATATACTGGTCCTAAACCAGCTTCAGTTTGAGCCCTGGAAAAAATCGAGTACAATTCTAGTTCACATTCCTGAGGTGCGAATTTGGAACAAAAAATTTGAGTACAATTTAAGTACAATTCGAGTACAAATTTGTGTACTCGAATTGTACTTAAATTATACTCGAATCTGTGTTCCAAATTTGCACCTCAGGAATGTGTACTAGAATTGTACTTGATTTTTTCCAGGGAGTGCATCGTAAAAATAGTATTGATTAAGAGGTACCAGTTCTATTTCTTACCCTGGCGCCAGGCATCCTCGCTACACCAATGATTATGAGATCTTCAGTGATCCCTAAAGTTTAATTAATTTCTGTATTATTTCTTAACAAAACCCTAGAAGAATAAATTAAGCTGACCAAGACCTTGAGCTGACAAGAAAATATAAGCAACCAAGAAAACAATAAGCAAAATCAAAACTGATGACCAATT
Organism: Ophiothrix spiculata; assembly: GCA_000969725.1. Classification (NCBI taxonomy): domain Eukaryota; kingdom Metazoa; phylum Echinodermata; class Ophiuroidea; order Amphilepidida; family Ophiotrichidae; genus Ophiothrix; species Ophiothrix spiculata. The sequence continues at coordinate 8,076 of JXSR01S031663.1, forward strand.
CTAATAATAAAGAGAATTCTAGCTATGCCTTTAAAAACGAGAAGATTACAGATCTTAAGATGTATTCCTTAAATAAAACAAATGGTTGGCATTGAAGACTGCCGCGAATCTATATGTGAATCATACCAGTTCAGTTCACTTTACTTTTTCCAAGGTCTAAAGACTATGATCGCAATTTAGAGTGTATAGTCCTTTTTAATAAACGAGACGGCGAAATATCAAAGGTTTGCTAACTTTTATATGAGGATAGGGGACGGTGGGGCGAGTTGGCCCTCGGGACGAGCCTTGGCCCACCACGTGTTTCTGCTCACGTGACCTAGGGAGAATTATGTCACTGGTGATTTTTGGTCAATAATGCATCAAATTTACCATAAATTTACAAAACCCAGCTCATCTCTTTGTGTGAGTTATCAGTAAAACGAGTTTTTGAGTTACCTAAGTAAACTTTTTTAGCAAACGTAATTTTGTATTAGTGTCAAGATATTACTTCGCTGGTTCAAGTTATTATTATTGATTACGAGGTATGGTATATCGGTATTTGTCCAACATGCCATGGGATCAAATCCCCTTTATCCTTTGTTTTGTTGGTATACCACGAGGTTAAGTCAAAACTCGGACTACGGGGCTAGTTGGCCCCCTACTACACGGGGTGAGTTGGCCCTGTGGCGAACTTACCCAAGATGAAGTGCTAACTTTCCCAAGATGAAGTGCTAACTTTCTCGGACTCTTTCACAATGACATTTATGCCGTTTTAACCCGATTTCAATTCTAAACAGAGACGCAAGGAGTCTTAAATGAAACTGGTAGGATATGTAGGCCTTTATTGCATTATATTGCATGTTTACAGCAGGTTAAGCATTTGAACTTCAAACATACGAGTCTTTTTGAAGCAAAATATCCGTATAAACAATTTTTAACAATACGATTGCGTTAGTTTTAAGGCCGTTGTTCCATCCAAAATCAATCGTCTTTCTATATTCTAATGTGTAATGTTCTTAAAAGCTGCAGATAACACAGCAGGCTACAGTGTATCTTTTTAAAAGATCGACCTCGTTTGAATTTATTACGGTAATCCATCCTTAAAGGAAATATTTTTATGCAGCACACTCCCTGCATCACTTAAAATAAACCTATGCGTGAAATGTTTCACGGTAAAATGAGTGTGTCTGTTTTTTTGTAAATGGGGCCAACTCACCCCACTGGGTGGGCCAACTCGCCCCGCATAGCGGCGAGTTAGCCCTTTAGACGTTTATTTTATTTTATTATTTAAATAGGATAAGCTGCAGAGTCTTAGTATTTACGTAAAATATAGCTAGGGTACATATCTATCTTGTGTAACCAGGAAAATCTTCTAGACCTTAACCTCTCCAATTCAGGGGTGTTTGAACAAAAGGGGGCTAACTCGCCCCACCCTCCCCTAATCTTTAAATTATACATTAGCCTAATAGAGTGTGTCCCAATAAAAATGCATCACTTTTGTTTTTGATCATATCCCAAGAACCGATACATACAAATGTAAACTATTTTCATCATAGTAATTAATGTAGTTTAGTCTTCCATCGGTGAAATTTTGAGCAAAATCCGTCGAGCCGTTCTCAAGAAATGAGATAGGGGCTACAGATGGGCACGAAAGTGTTGCCATGGCAGGCCATACTCGGTGGCTTGCCATAGCTGGACATGGGATCGGGATGCCAGAGGTCGAGTGTTCGAATCCCAGGGGAAACAGGAAACTTATAACAATTTCTGTCCATTTTTAGTTTACTTTTTTTTTTCTTTTGGGGGGATTTACGTACGTGGCTGGGTTCTGGGCTAATTGGAGGTTAGGATATAGGAGGCTTGGCTCAAGGCTAAAATATAGGGAAGTAGGAAAGTGGTCGTCTCCACACATGGCTACTTGCCTTTTTGTAAATATTATTATTGATTTTACAGGATCTTTCAAGTTTGGCCATCGTTGAAAACTACGGTTTCCATTATGATGCTCATGAAGACCCTGTTATTTGTGACGTTAATGGCGGCTGCTATGGCCAATCATTCCTGTCCAGATTATTGGACAGTACATGGTGACCACTGCTACAGGTAAGCACACCAGCATAGCAAACACGTAGAATTGAAACTACACGTATACTAAAAAGCCTCGTGGATGTGCCTCCAACATATATAGCAAAATCAGGCTAGACATGCTAGATGGTATGGCAATGAGTCCTCAAGTTTCTTTGCAAAATATGGTATTTTGATAGGGTCAATTTTTGGAAAATTCAATTTTTGTATAAATTCACTCAAAATTTGGGCGATTTGGTATATGAATGGGTCTCGTTTTCTTGAAAATTGGTATCTGTATGGGTGCAATCCTACCAAAACCAAAGTTAAGCCCTCTACAGGTATTGTATTGCCATCCCTATTCCCTATCAATATATTCATCGGTATCCTATATTCATCGGTATCGCATCTGGAGCAAAACGGATGATTACGTAAGAATAGTATGTGTAGGACCAGGGGGCAAAGATAGACCCCGGTGGAATACTTTATTATTTGATACTGAGGCAGTAATATGAAAATATTTACAGACATATTTGGCATGTCACAAACGTCACGAAACGTGGCACAATAAAAGATTTTACCAGAGGAAACCTCTTACATCAATTGACTTTTGGGGATGGGAGGTTAATCTTAAGTAATCTCTTCATCTTCTTTCTAAAGGAGAAGATGAAAAACAATCACACTAATTTCACGTATACAAGCTTATACATTATGGTCTCATGGAGCAAGAACCCAGCTTTCTCTGGGTCGATTTCATTAACATTTAACACCGGGGGGGTGGTCAGTCATATTTGAAATGGATACGTGTGTAAGGCCAACTCTGAGATGGACAGGCAGACAGACACGGCGCAGACACACAGATTAGACTACACTGCCTATTATTATATGTGGATCGTCATATCGAAAGGTACCTTAATACCGGCATAGTACATTACGAGATACGGGCCATTGAAGCTAAGCATAGTCAAAAATCACGTCCAAGGTCGAATTTCATCAGAAAGGTTATCATTGAAGTGTATTCTATCATTTTAATCAGGTTCCAACATCCAAAACATAAGAAAAATGTATTAAAAACCAAGCTAAAATCCTCTCTCCATTCAAGATTTACTAAGTAGAAAAACTTTAAACTCGATTTTCTCAGAAGTATAGTTTTCCGAATCAGCCCGATGCCTTTTACCAATTTGGGTGTAACTTCGCAACCGAACATCCAATAACCAAAATCAAGCTTAAAATCTCAGCTTTCAGATGAGACCAAAAAATCAATTTTGATTTTGCCGACCTTTAGTTAACATACGAGACAACATAAATGTTTGATTTATAAGGCGCCACCTTTAGTTTTGAAAACTCATTGATCTTCTGGCTTAAAGAAACCATTTTCCAATTGAGGGGTTCCGCCGGGGTCTATCTTTGGCCCCTGGTCCTACACATATTATTCTTACGTAATCATCCGTTTTGCTCAAGATGCGATACCGATAAATATAGGAAATGATCAAATGACGTTGCATATGCCTTAAATGGGACAATCTACACGGAGTCAGTGCAGATCCAGATGCATGCGCATCTCCGAGATCCAGATCTCAGATCCACATCTCAGTAGACTTCTTGTAACACTACACGCATGTACGCAGATAACTGTACAGCAGATCCGGATCAAACGCCCGTGTATAACCACTGTGACAGTCTGTGAGATGCGCATTCATCTGGATTCGCACTCCCGTGTAGATTGCCCCAATCGAGGGGAGCAAGGCCGAGCGGTTAGAGCACGGGTCTCGTAATACATAGATTGTTGGTTCGAACCCCGGTCCGGGCGGTTTTCGTCTTCTTGTTTCCTTGGGCAAGAAACGTAACTCTACTTGCTCCATGGTCGGACAGTCACGTAAAGCCGTGGGTCCCCTATACGAATAGACTCCTTCATGGGGTATGCATGTTATGCAAGTACTTGTATCATTGATTGATTGAATATTGACTTTAACTTTTTTCAGGTACATTGAAAAAAAGCCATGGTATGATGCCAAGACGTACTGTCAAAATCTAGGTGGATATTTGGTTAGCATTAATAATAAGGACGAAAATGATTTCGTGTCGTGGTTAGTGTCCAATCAACATGGATCCAACCAAGGTGAAGCAACTTGGATTGGCTTAGGTGAATATCATCACCAGGATACCAAGACATGGGAGGATGGCACCACGGTGACCTATGAGAACTTTGCAAGCGGTGAACCGAATAATGATGGCGACGAGCAATGCATCGAAACCTGTCATAATTCACGTGGTTACTGGAACGATGGTCCCTGCGGCAATAGTTACCGTTTTGTGTGTGAAAGCGAAAACCCAGTTTCCCGCATGGAGTCCAAAACTGAACTGTGAGGTGTAAAACGTGAATTTATAGAAAACTTTCTTATAGTAAAAAAATAGATTTGTTTGCAGATACTCTTTGCTATATTATTGGTGTGGTCAAGGCAAGGATCTATATGGAACCAACGTGGGTGAAAAAGTAATTTTTCATTGCTCTTTTATGTTTTAACTTAAGATACGTTTCTCTCAGTGGTTGTAAAATGCAACTTCAAATCCCGCTGTGTTCGTGCTAATTTGCAGAAATGTAAGTGTACTTACATAGGAATTTCTTACATATTGCAAATATGAGCTACAAAATTCCAATGGAAGATTACTTTTGAAAATTTTGAAGGAAATATTTTGCCCAAATCCCCTAACAGTGACGTAACCAGATGTGGTGTGCCTGGTCGCCGAACGCCGCTGTCGGTATTTTTTTTTTTTTTTTTTTTGCAGTGGACGTTTGTGTTGTTCAAGCCGATTTCGATTGTTAGAAAAATTGAAGAAATTGTAAAAATCAGCTGCGTATATTGTAGTTGTTTAGTTACAACAACTTACATGAAATATATATTATAGGACTTGAACGACAAGAATAAGAAACGACAAGAAAAGGATAAGAAACCCAGTTTTCGGTAACTATACG
>JXSR01S031667.1:3646-18865 GCA_000969725.1 Ophiothrix spiculata
ATAGGTCACTCCTGCGGTAAGAAACACATCGTTTTTGTTGTTTACAATCTTCGCACGCAGTACCCATAATTACTAATAGCCTTTCTCACAAGTCTTTCTGATCCCGTTGCAAGTATATAGCTTGTTGATCACACCTCTTAATGGTTGGCGAGATGGCAAGGTCTAGACCTGAGCGTTAATGGTGATTGCAAAATTAGACTATGTACTTCGGATCGATTCAGCGTCCTTAGCAACGTAACGATGTATCAAAGCCCATGACAAACAGTATGACAATTTGTGAATGTAGAAATGCTAAAAAATGGTTGAATTGTCAAATCAGCAAAAACCAAAAGTTCGTGGTAAAGTTCTTGATGTACTCACGGTTCCTTCGATGGATAAAAATTGTGCAATAAATGTGTCAAATCTGCAGTTTAAATGACTTTTTTGGAGCTCGATATTCTCTGTATGTTATCTAAATGATCATGATTAGACTTTATATTAATTAAAATTTGATACAATTTTAATTGAATAATAATTGAACTCTCTTTTAGTATATATATTATGCAAATTACGGATACCTGCGCAGGATTCCATGCATTCCAGAATGCGTTGTTAATATTGAACCTGTCAATCAAGTTTTGGCGCGAAAATTGATGAATACGCATAAACATGATGAAGCACAATCAAATTTTCATGGGTAACATTAATTCTTTAACTGTTTAGTTTAAACTGCAAACTTGTGTAAATTTTGAAAAAAAAAAAATATTAAAATTACAGGACATGTTTAAATTATTAATTGTCTTTATAGTAGTAAAAGTCTGATCGACATTTAGAAATAACAGAAATAGCAAAATTTTGAATCGGTTGCCATTTTTGCCAAAAATCAGATTTCGACATAATTTTCAGACCTGTAGTAAATCATGACGTCATAATTACGTAACAACCAGTCAAATTTTCATGATTTTGATACCAATGGGAAGAAGAAATTCTACCCTATACAATGGTATGCAACAACTTAACTTTGGACATTCAATTTCAAATTTACATGGGGTTGAACAAGGGTTAAACTTACATCAAACGAACATGCTTCCGATTTTGTTAAATTTTGAACAAATGCGTTTCTGACATAGGTATCTACTTTTGTTAATAACTCAAAAACCAATAAAGCTGTGATATCACAATTTTACAAGTATTTAGTAAAGGGTTGTAATACAATGTGTGCAAAGTTTCGTTTCTCTAACTACTGTAGTTTTAGCATACGGTCATTTTTCTACATGTAACCATTTTTTGGGACACCTGGTACAATAGATACAATGACTCATCAATGAAGTTCACTTGATTTTCAGAAGTCAAGTTCTGATCCGTCAAAGGTTGTCAAGGAGTAAAGGAGTATTTATAACTGAGACAAACGCGTTCAAAGATCAGTATGAATCCCTATATTTTCTGTTGATTGTTCTCAAAATATTCCCGATCATTTTCTTGAAATGAAACGTTGCTGGTGTTTTGAAGTAAGCAAAAATATTGTGAATCTGTCAACAAATCAAATTCCGCAAAATGACACGTACTTCACTTGTAGCGCAAAATGAAGTTTGCTGCATTTACGGCTCGTAGAGAACGGTCGGCTCGTTTGAAATGGACGGTCTCATTAAGTCTAGCCGTAGCGCCCCTGTTAAAGACCTCATTATGCGAATTCTAAAGTCCAAATGGTCGTGAGATTTGTTTTTTTCAACGTGACCTGCTGAAAAGGCTGACTTTGAACCCCTTTTATCTGAAAACCGTGAAAGCAAATGCTAATTGGGAACGGGATATGAAAATTTTGAGTTTTTCCAATACAATGCATGTAAAAAATTTTGCTTTGATAAAAAAAACAATTTTCTATGAAAATCAACGATTTTGAGACTTTTTAAGCAACCAAATTTGAACCATTACACCAATTTTGTTTTAGAAAATAAAACGTTGTCAGTTGGATCGATTCTGCTAGTAAAAATATAAAAAACTCAGGTTGATGAAATTTGAAAAATACATTTTGCCTGTAAGGGTTGTAAAATGAAGAAATAACAAGAGGAAACAAATACGTTGATGTGATGTACGAAAGGTACCTAATATCGACTCTTCATACCTCCCTGTGATTTGTTTTACGATAACTAGGCATCAAAATTTCGATAACAACTGCCTTTTGTCACGATGGTTCATCATCTGACGCCAGCAACGTGCACGATAGTGTTTTGAATGGCCCCGCTGCGTTGAAATATTTTGCATTTCATGCGAAATGTTATAATAATTTACGCTAGAATAAGAACATCCCAACTCCATGAGCTGCCTTCTGTTAAGTTATGTAAATTATAAATGCATATAAATCTCTGAAAATACTGTCAAATTACTAGAAAGTATTTCCATGTCTTTATCCCAATCAAAGTGTCACATTTGACCTCGAAGTTGACTTTGTTAGACATTGTTGGATAATTTTCCTAGCATATAGTTGGAGAGGGGAGCTCGTGGAGTTGGGATGTTCTTGTAATGACTGTTTGAATATAGCAACAATTATCTAACAATGTCTAAACAAGTCAACAACAAGGTCAAATGTGACAATATGATTAGGAAATTGACATGGAAATGCTATTTTAGTGATGTGAAAGCATTTTCAGAAATGTGTATTCATTCATATTTAATAAATATAATTAACAGAAGGGAGCTATTGGAGTTGGGATGTTCTTATTCTGGCGTATTCAATTGCAACTTGGATTTCCGGACTGAAAAGTAACCTTTTTGGTTCTTTTATAAAAATTATGCAAAAATTCGAGAATTTAATTCGTGATAGTTAATAATTGAAGAAAAATCAACACGCTACGAAAAAAAAAGATAGAAAAGAAATTTATCAAAACAACTCCGACGGGGTTCGAACCCACTGTATTTAGATTATAAGTACGACGTGCTAAAAACTTGACTAGCTAGCTGAATGAGTAACTAATAGAAATTTGAAAATATATTATTTCATATTTAAAATAATTGGTTACGCATGTGCAATGAATGATAGAATTATAGAAATTTCGTATTTTTTTATTAAGTGTCAGAACGGTAAGCAAAAGCAACCCTTAAATGAATTTTGTTTTATCACATTTTAAAGCAAGATTTTCACAGGACTTCAAAAAAATTCTAAATTTTGCTATAAACGTATCGGTATAAATATAGGGGAGGATGGGTTGAGTTGGCCCCCCACCCCCTTTTCTTTAAACGCCCCTGAATGGGAGAGGTTAAGGTCTAGAAGATTTTCGTGTGTACACAAGATAGATATGTTTTATGTAAATACTAAGACTCTGCGGCTTATCGTATTTAAATAATTAAAATAAAATAAACGTCAAAAGGGCATGCGGGGCGAGTTGGCCCACTCAGTGGGGTGAGTTGGCCCCATTTACAAAAAAACAAACACACTCATTTTACGTCAAACATTCCAGGCATACGTTTATTTTAAGTGAACCAGGAGAGTGTGCTGCATAGAAATATTTCCTTTTATTTATTTATTATTTATTTATTTATTTATTAGACTTTCTTACTGGATACATATACATATTGCACAAAATTCACATCAAAATGTCATAAAAAACATGGATTACACAGTATAAATTTTGTTTTATCAACCAGCAAGTAGGCTGGGATAAACAGGTGATAAACACCTTTAGAACCATCCCACCTAAGACCAAAACAAAATTAAGGGCAAACTAAATGGATCTGCAATTTGGACAATGGCAAGTACAAACATTAGATGAGATGAAATTTGATTGGAATTTAGTTTGCAAAAAATTGGAAACATGACCTTTGAAGGCAGAAGTGGAATTGCAAGCCCTAGTAACTTGTGGTAGCTGATTCCACAGAGGAACAATGCGGTTGAAAAAAGAATCTTTATGAGATTCAGTTTTACATCTATGAGAAATTAAAGAAAAAGGATCAGATGACAGTCTTGTGGTGGGACGATTCTTTTGGTGATCAGCATAAATTATGCGAATGCGTATACATGGTATATCAGACAAAATGTAGATACTTAAAACAGGCAATTCACAGGTCAAACAGGGCGAACTGAGAGTCGAAATTCACGTCCGGATGTTCCGGCAAAACAACGTGGGTTTGTTAAATTATCATTCAAAATCAACTCAGCATATTTATGAAATATTGTTTGTAATTCAATAAGTATCAAGCCTACAATCTGTCAAAATTTGACCAGTCGAATTGTTCGAACATCATGAAATTATGCGGTTTCGGCGAAAAAGGGTCAACTTTTTCGAAGTAGTCTTTAGGCGTCATTTTTACCTTGATAATGGACGTGAAATTACTAGTAAAGTTCCATGTACATGACTCTATTCAATATGTACGCCAAAAATTGTGATATTCTGATATGTGTAAGTAAGTAATATCTTGCAGTAAACATGACATTCAGCCGAGCGAGATGTGTGTTTTGATATAAAATTGGATGGATTGAGCATGACACAAAAAGATATTGGTCGAGCTATGAGTTTTATGAAATATCGTGCGAGACGCGCAGCGTCGAGCTCGATATTTCTAAACCTCATAGCGAGACCAATATCTTTGAGTATCATGCGAAAAAATCCATCCAATTTTATCATTATTATGTTCAAAATCTGATATTTTGTAATCTGTCCGATATCCCTGACCGATATTTTTGGAAATCGGACAGCTCAGAACATAATAATGATATAAATCGCTAGTTTGTACGTCTCCCTACGTCTGTATTTAAATACGATAAGCCACAGAGTCTTAGTATTTACATAAAACATATTACAAGTCATTTCAGTTTAGTTAAGACAAGACATACCAACGATTTGCAATTAACTAACAACAAGAAAGCATTTTCTGACCAATGCATTAGATCGAACGGTCCCGTTTTATGGAACTCTTTGCCTCAAAATATAAAAGAATCCAAATCGATTAAACATTTCAGAAATCAATTTAAACGCTACCTATTGCAAGCTTACGAGTAACTTTATTTTGAATTAGACCATCCCACGTCCTTTGAGCTCATCGTTGTATGTCTTTTTGGTATTTGTTATTTCCTTACTGTTTGATTTATGTTGTGTTATAATATAGGGGTCGGCTATTTAACGGGCCTTATTGGCCTTCCAGCCGTCTCCTCCATAAGATTTTATTTGTCTGTCATTTATATGTACTGTTTTATATGGAAATAATAAAGTTGAAGTTAAAGTTAAGAAGTTGAAGTTATTTTTATCTTTAATATGTAAGTCAATACATGTATACATGTGTTTTGTATCTGTACTCCCGTCTGTACTATGGTAAATGATTCATTCATTGATGCTCCCATGGGAGTTAAGCTGTTTTTCTTTAGAAATGTATTACCACCAGAAGCAGCAAGTGGATTTCAAAACCCCTTTTCCAAAATCATGGTAATAAGGGGTATGGCTGACATTGCACACTCGACTAAACATCTTTTGTGTTTCCCGTGTTTTACCCGAACCACGTCCTCTCCTATTGTTATCTTAATTCTACCCATTTGGAATAGCGTCCTCTCCTTTGGTGACCGATATTCTTCTAAATGGCTTATGCGGATTATTTTTCCATTTCAGTTTTAGTTATTTTTATATATCTTATATGTAGGTTTTTATGTGTTTGTACTATGGTGTACCAATTTTGTTTTTCAAAGGTAAAGATACCGACCTGTATATGAATAACACATCATCGCCTTTTAATGACGTAACAATATTCCAGCCTCGGCCAATCTTGTTTAACACCTCTTCGGACATTTCAACTGAGTTCCGAGCATATGTAGCAAATCCTGCAGACGACTTGGTATTTAACATAGGACGAAGGAGTGACACAGGGCCCGGTGATGTTGATGAAAAACTTGAAAATCCACCTGCGGGTACAATCAACAACCATGGATTTCCAGCGAACAGCGAAATTAATTATACAACAACATCATCACATAATCGTATGGATGTTCGATTGTTCGGGACAGTGGAACCAAAAGAGCGATCTGGTGCGTTTTACATAGAATCGGTACAAGAAGGAATAACCGAGAAAATAACTACTATAAAAACAAGTCAGCAAGGTAAGAACAGCCACAAATGAACATACCGTTGAATGTCTACAAAAAGCATCTTGACACGTATTATCTATTAATATTATATTTGATAGGCTACGGATGTTTCTATTGCTCGGTACTGTACCCTGATTTGCATTCTGCATTACATGATCAATGCGAATTACGAATCAGTTGTACACGTCATATTATGTTCTTAGGCGAGACGTCACTAGACTTCCTGTTCTCAATGAGAAGTTCTGTTTAGAAATACCCACCTAGAAATGTGGTATAATTTAGTTGGTGAGAAGTTCTCACTCTGGTGAGGATTTCTAGTGACGCCTCGCCTATAATCTTTGATTTGGTTTAATCATGTTAATGTTTTAGTTTCTATTTTTGTCCAAATTATTTGATTAATATTTACCTTTTTTTTTTATAGCCACGGTAAGATTCTATCAGCCGACAACAACAACGAGCATTGGAGATGATGTTTCTCTCGAGGTTAATACCAATTTACCTGATAATCTGCTGAGGTGGCGACATAACAACGAACGAGTCATACTGTGGGATGGTTTGAAACTAGTTACTATTCACAACGTTCGCGTGGCTGATGAAGGCATCTACGAGTGTTATGAAGACGGTCAACGGGAAGAAGGCATTCATGGTATTTTGAATCTCATTGTACGAAGTAAGTTAAATCATGAATCTCTTTGTTTCCTTTTCTTTCTTCTTCTTCTTCTTCTTCTTTTTTTTTGAGGGGGACCGTCCCCTCCATGTGAAATTTAGGAGGGGCTTCCGCCACCTATCCTTTGTGATGTTCATGGAATCAATCTATGAACGTCACAAACTTATAAAACAAATTGTCTTCCATGTTTCTCTTTATCACTCTTATGATATTCCTTCGTGTGTTGGTATGTGTTGTGAGGGTATAGGAGTGAGAAATCAAATAACTGTGTTAATTGTTGTATTTTATTTTGTGCTTTTCTCAGGCTTTTTTTTTTGTAAAGGGGGCAAATCATCATCACAGGATTCTTCTATTCGATGATGAAACAATGGTGACTTATAGCCAGATAAACTGTCAAGGTTATGGTCCATAAACAAAATCAATTGATCACACCTATCTGAAATTATTATAAAAATACTCCTGGCCCATATTCATGAAACCCTGCTAACTCTAGTTCTAGTTGGGCTGCTAAAAGTCCCTTAAAGTGTCTGCTAGGACTAGCTGACAACTAGTTGTTATTCATGAAACCCTGCTAGTGTTAGTTATCAGCTAAATTTACTTTAAAAGTTAGCGGTGATCTGGGGCAGCTCTAAGTTCTTAGCAGGCAACTAAAATGTCATTTTGGTTCATTTCACTTATGATCAAGATGATTATCAAAGACAATCTTTTCAGTTCATACAAACCACTTTGAGACAAACACGTTTCTGAGAGAATTACTTTGTATAGAGTGAAATAAGACGATCTGAATAAGAAAATATGCCTGTATCATAGATATATATATACAAAAATAAAATCTCACAAAGTCAAACTCTTAATTTGAACTTCAAGAGATTGGAAGAAACAAATGCATGCAAATTTAGTTACAAAATCCCAATGATAAATAACTTTTAACACTTTGCTACCGGTAAGTAAAACAACAGAAACCTGTCAACAAGTATAATTTCAGGTACTAAAACAGCATGGTTTTATATAAGATGTGTAAAGGATTGTATTATAGTTTCGATATACTTAATTTTATTTAGGTATCTAAGTTGATATAAAATAGTGTAGTATGTTGATCTAGTAAATACTAACGATGAATACCTGTTTAAGGGTAAATACTCTCCATCTACTCAGGAAAATGTGAATCCCAACTATTTCTTATATAAATAGTTTTCACTGTATTTGTGGGGACTCGAACTATGGCTTATTGTGTGGGTTAGTCTTGGTATATTATTATTATTTCTGGTTTATTAACGAATGCATGGTAGCCCGCAGGCTAAATTACAGCAAACTTACATTAAAAACATTTAAATCCATATTTGAATAAATAAATAGATGAATAAATAATCCAAGATTTTCGGTTTGAAAATTCAAGATTTTCAAAATAAGTCGAAAATCTTGGATTATCAATTGATAAACCAGGTTTTTCGACGCCAAATGTCCAGTAATTCGATAATCCAAGATTTTCAATTTGATAATCCAAGATTTTCAACGCCAATTCGAAAATCTTGGATTATCAATTGAAAATCTTGGATTTTCAACCGATAATCCAAGATTTTCGTCGAAAATCCAAGATTTTCGACATTACTGGACATTAGGCGCGCCATATACGCGCGAAAACCTGTGATAGGGCCCCTAGGAACCCCCTTATACGGGGAGATCTCAGAGTCATAGTTCACGTCTGTTTTTCAGGGAAAATAGCGCAAGTTTATTAGATTATTATTCAAAATCAGAACCACATATTTATACAACATTATTTCCAATTCAATAAGAAGTATCAAGCCTAATATCTATTAAAATACGACAACAATCAAATTTTCGGAACATCATGAAATTATTAGGTTTCGGCGAAAAAGGCGTAATGTTTAATTTTTCCCCAAATAATCTGTTGACGCCGTTTTGACCATGATCATGGACGTGAAATCATTAATAAAGATTCATGTATAAAATAGAAGCCCTTTTACATATGTATTATCACATGTGTAAGTAGGCAAAAACATGCTGTTTTCATGACGTTATATGACGACTGTCTCGCTCACGAAAAATAACTATGGTCGTAAATTTGATGCACATGTATTATACAAGCCTCAATTCAAAGACGTAAATTAATTTCTTCAAAACAATATGTTGAGTTTGTCAAAACAGATATAACCTATTTTGAATTCAATCATATTTTTAGAATTAATTAATTTTTACACAAGATGTTCTTGATGCAAAGTTAATACATCAAACTACCAAGAGGAGATAGCCTCTTTGTATTTATATCGGCATAATAATAAATGTCTATGAAAGTATATTTGAATTTAATGTTTTTGACTAGTACTGGTTTATACTTTTTGAACAAAGTGCAGGATTTGGGTTTTAACATCCTCCAATTGATTTTGCTTAAAAATACTTTAAAAATCTGTTATGGCCATGTTTTATATTTAATTTTTTAAGTATATTTATTAGGAAAGCACATACACCTACATTTATTTATTTTTGGACAAGATTTTGACACTATACACTTGAATATGCTCTTTGGTTCTTTATACTCTCAGTTTGGTCAAAATTATATGGTATTACTTAAGGCAAATTATACTTTGGCTTTCATATGTCAATGTTGCTCAGTATTGTATCTCTTCTACTTTATAATTACATACAAATTTATCAATTGTATATCATATTTCTTGTATAGGCTTTAAAATATAAATTATTGGATATTCTCTACTCGTTTCATATCGCGCCATATTTCCTCTCCAGTCATTTCATTTAGTGGCATGTGTGGCATAGCTTCTTATACCTTGCAAGTCTATTGTTATTTAATTACAAAGTGGACCTAACTAACCAGTCCACCAAAATTCACCCAAGCAAATTTACTTGACCATTCAGCTAACTTTTCCTAGCAGGCAACTAGTTAGCAGGGTTCTTAGCAGGCTCTCATGAATAAGATATTAGTTGACTGCTTCGTAGTTACCAACTATAGGCATTTTAGCAGGCAACTAGCGCCCAGCAGGCAGCTAGCTTAGCAGGGTTTCATGAATATGGGCCCAGATTATTAGTAAAATACTCGTTCGTACGGCTGCCGCAAGACGTTCGTACGAAAGCTTACTAAGTGGTCAAATAAACATTCATAATCGTTCGTACGAACTCCGTAAGGCTATAATTGTGACCAAAGCAATTTTCGGAATATTTACAACAGTAAACTATTATATTCGGACTGCTTGTCCGAGTATAATAACACAAATGTTATGAAAACATTTTACTGAAATCCGAAATAATAGATTTTTTTGGAAATTCAAGTGCATATTCATATAATTTCGAAAGATTAAATTGTTCATTATACTTAAATAGGATCTAACATCTTTCTGATTCTGAATCTCTACCACAGGCTGAAAAGCCAAATTGAATACCTTATGTGAGACTTGTAAAGTATCAGATCGTTTTTGATACTCTGTATTGCAAGTTTCGATTCATGTCCAGGTCTAACATCTTTGGCACCCTGGTTACCCAGTCAAAATATCCAGTAAACTCCCGGGGTTTTAGAAGGAATTTTCTCTATATATATATGTATATATCATTACAGAATGTCCGAAACTAAAATATGGCCCTACATGTGAAAACGTCTGTGAGACATGTTACAACGGGGGAAGTTGCAGAGATGATACTGGCACATGTGTTTGTCCTCCTGGATTTATGGGATCTAATTGCGAAATAGGTAAGTACATATCATTAGATCAGTGAAAAAATTCAAGTTCATCATATGCTAATGTTCACTTTAGGTTAAATCAGCCACAGCTATAGAAATGTTTCCATTTTGACGTCACGATATCGATTCAAGAAGTTAACTGTAAGCTCCGCCCACTTCTGATTCGTATCTTTAACCGTGATATTTAATGTGGTAGAAAACCTAAGGGAAGCGCTTGTTTTAGAGAATTAACCGATAGCAAACCTTTTAAAGTTGGATAAATTATCACTTGACTATCTGTACTTTTACGGAATGCTTCAACTTAATTTGTGACTAGTTTAATTTCCGAGTAAAAACTGATTAAATTTGCATCTATTTGCAAAAAAATGCTAAAAAAGGTTTTTCCAGATGAATATCATAACTACATATTCGTTCTATGTAAATTTTTTTGAATTGTTTTATCATTAATACAATCTTATGACCAAGCCGAGTTACTATACTAATCAAGGATTAATTTGATACCAAATACATCAAAATCAATAGAGTTGATTCTTCACAATGACGAAATTAGGAATTGCATTACATGTTCAAAACAATAGCAACATCGAATGAAGTCCTCATTAATAATTTCTATCGCCAGTATCGCATAACATACTGCACAGCGCGATAGGTAATTACTATGCACAATAAACCGATCCAAAGACCTCATGCATCGCGCAAGCGTAACTACCAGAATTAAACAGTGCGACACGGAGTATCGTTTTGGCCAAACTTGTATTGTACTATAAGTAACGTTAAATTGACATGTGCACATATCGAGAAGAGTGGCTTAGTGGACTAAGGCGCCGGGCATTAATGACTTATTAGTATCAGGCCAGCGTCATATCCAACGTCATTTCATTTTCTGGGCCGGGTTAGGGTCCAAGGGCAATCTTTGTTTTTTTTTCTTCACTTCTTATTTTCATTTTAAACGTTGAAGAGTAAAGACACCGAAATAATTGGGTTTCTTATTTTTTTACAACTTTAACTTGTTTACACAAATAAAATCAACTCAATCCCACCCTTCATCATTTACTCTTGTCAGGTATTCATAGCCTCAACGTTGCAACACAGGCCTTCCGATGGTCAATCTTGCATACACATGCTGTCTAATACGCCGGGGAAGTAGTGACATCATAATTTATGTTTATCACCCAACACGTGCGTTTTGGACCCAAACAAATGGTGTGACCATTTTTGCCAGACGTTAAATCTATGGAGAATAAAGTCCGACTCCGATTTTTAATACACCTTAACTTTTGTTTAAAAAAAATAAGGGAAAACGTACCGGCCTGTTATGCTGAAGATTGTGATCATAAGCCAGGACTGTCGTTATTTTCGTTTTCCAACCGAGAAAAATCAGTCTGATTTGTATGTTTACGTACGCCTATTCTGTTAACACAGTTAATACATACGATCAGTGGAACCACTCAGGACATGATCATTTGTTTAGGTCCAGATCGCACGTGTTGGACTAATTATCATACTTAATACACGCGAGACACGCATTGGTGCTGTTGTTATATCTGACCAGTCTTTATACGAATTTAGTGTAGCGGATAAAGATATTGATTCTGGTAGGCCTATCCTAAATATAGATTTGCTTGGTCAAGGGTCAAATTTTCTTGTTAACAATATTTTCTGCTTGGTTAACTTTCACGTAGGGTTTGTAATTGGCTCTTGTAAAGCAGTGACTAACTCATTACCATACAGTTTATCTCTCGGTCTTGGGAAAATGTCTCACTGCTAAGCCTTGTGAGTTCTGATCTGAAAACCTGTGGGCTAATCAGACAAAAATGTAACAATGGCGCAGTGTTTTCCAGATTGGGACTGGCGCGGTGTATTTGATTTTCGGACTAGCGCCGTGTCAGACTAATGCCGTGTTTAACATCATTTTCCACTTTTATGTAAACAGCGTGTGGTTCGAACCACTGGGGTGGTAATTGCTCTTTGTCGTGTTCTACTCAAGATGGAGAGGATTGCTTTGGAAATCTTTTTTGTCCTCCTCGCCCTGCTCAATGTTCATGTATTGCTGGCTACTCCGGTGAAATGTGTGATACAGGTATGTCACAAAAAATAAATGTCTTCAAATAATATTTTTGCTATAATCTACTACAAATTACTGATATAGAGTTACCACATGCGAAATACTGGCAACCTTCCCTTATGAACAAGATTACAAGGATTATGATTATGGTGAGTAAAAATTTAAAAATCGACTACATGTGAAATACACCAGTAGCCTAGCCTTTAGTTAGGCCCCTTAAGATTACAGCCGTTACACAGGTGACAATTCTTACATTTTTCTTCAGGTAATCAGTTGACCATACAGTGTTTGCTATAAAACTGGCTTCAAAACATTTAGGCTGTTTTTAGTTCCAAAATCCATGTTTTAGTAAACACGCCCGCCGAAATACACACACTAGTCTTAAGTGTTGCAACATCGTCGACTGTGATTTTGGCGCAAAATTTAAATGGCGTTTTCAAAACGTTGGTATGAAAATTTGTTGTGGAAGTTATAATGATATCTTTATGAATTTGCTTCCATGTTTCATTTCTTTAATTATTTTGAATAATTGACACTTATTTCAATAACTAGGGGGCTTAACCATAAATTAAATGATGGCGGCTGCTCGCTTATACAAAGTCATTGAGCGTGACCGAGCGGTTAGAGCACGGGTCTCGTAATACAGAGATTGTGGTTTCGAGCCCTGGGCCGGGCGGTTTTCGTCTCCTTGTTTCCTTGAGCAAGAAACTTTATTCTACTTGCTCCGTGGTCGGACAGTTACGTAAAGCCGTACGAATAGACTCCTTCATGGGGTATGCATGATATGCAAGTACTTGTATGATTGATTGATTGATTGACATCAGTTTTACTTCGGATTTGCGTAATGCGCATGTGCGTTTAGATTGATACTGCTAACGCCCTTTTCGAAGAACATGTCGTCAAAAACCTGTGTGCTGTCGGGTGTGATGTCATTTTCAAGAACGATAAATGGTAATTTACAATCTACTGACATGTTCCTTATATATTTTAACATTGGTTTGCTATAAATAATGACATACATTGGAAGTTTTCGATGTGTCCGTTAGTTGTCGCATTTTTTCCGATTCAATACATGCCAATAAAATTCAATCGTGAGATATGCACCAATTTTTATCATCAAATAGAGGTAACAATGGTCGTAGCCTTCATAAACACTTATTCTTTAATTCTTTTTTTGTCTTCTTAGGAAATTGTTGTTGATGCTACAACAAATAAATTTGTTTGAAAATAGTTCATATCCGAAATGACCTCCAAAAGGGTTTAAATAGCTTATTTTCATTCATATTGACCAAAACAATCTTTAAAATACCGATATAATATCAAAGCTAACCCACATAATATAACATTTAGGATTATAACAAGATCATCTCACCCAATATTATGTTCAGCGGCATAGCCAGAAATTTTCCTCAAGGGAGGCAAGGAGGCAATGATTTTTTGAAGGGGGCAACTCACCCCAAATGAGTAGACACAAAATGGTACATTCAGTTTTTTACCATAGCTTCTTATATAAAAAATTACGTTTTTTGGTCTTGGTTTTTTTTAAAGGAATACATTTTCTTCTTTTAGAGCACATTTTGCAATTTTAGCGCTAAATTGTTATGTTTTTTGACGAACGGGCTAGATAAGCGCGTAAAATTTTAAAACATTTGTGCTACAATTACGAAAAACGATAGTAATTGAGTGTAAACTGGTGGCACTTGGGTGAACAAATAATCCATTTGGGGGCGTGCTATACTGAAGAGCAGTGTAAACTGTGTAATTTCAATCTAACCTAATTTTGATTTTTTTCAAAATTATTGCCCCCTTTATCCCCTTCTAGCTACTCCACTCTTTTAATCTAGAGCATCCGAACTCATGAATATTCATACAAATTTCAAAAAAGACTTTTCCTGTGATTTTTCATGAATAAAAAAAAAAAAAGCGATATTTCAGCGAGCTGAATTCTGGCTGTACCGTGAAGAGATGTCAAGTAAAGATATATCTCAGTTCAAATTTCTTGTAAGCAAATTTGTAATTCAGATTTTTGAAAAAATTGCATATTTGCAAATCGCAATTATTGAGTACAGATTAGTACTTAATAGTGAATTACCTCCAATCAAAGAATAAGGTCAATTTCTGATGATTAAAGCCTGATTATTTAGCAAATATATCTGGCTCATAAAAAATTATTTTAGTATGAGATATATTTACCCTGGTCAATATCGAGTACAAAAATAGTACAACATTCCTGAGGGGCACATTTGGAACACAATTATAGTACAGTTTTAGTACAAATATAGAACACAAATTTGTATTATATTTGTACTAAAACTGTACTATTAAAGGCTCCGCACTCGCATGGTTGAAATCGTATTTCGATGACCGCCACCAACGTGTCCGCATTGATAAAATTCAGTCCAATCCAATTACTGTCACTCGTGGTGCCCCACAAGGCTCTGTGCTGGGCCCTCTCGCGTTTACTATGTATAGCTCTCCTCTAGAAGAAATTGTGAAAGCTCATAATCTACGGTGCATGATCTACGCTGATGATACGCACACTCTTAGAAGGCCGTGATCAAATATACGAGTAGTTTTCATTTTATTTTGATCCTTTAAGGATCACTTTTGATCCAACGTGGATCATTTTGATCCTTTTTCAGATCAATATATACAAATGGATCAAATTCACCAGGATCATTTTTGATCCGGTTTTAGGATCATTTTATTTTGATCCTTTTTGATTACAATATCAA
>JXSR01S031668.1:0-11014 GCA_000969725.1 Ophiothrix spiculata
ATCATCCTGTGCGAGTTTCACGAAAATCCGTCGAAGCATATACGAGAAGAAGCATATTTACGAAAGTTGGACGATAGATAGACCGATAGATAGACTAGATCATGGTTCTGTAAACCCAGGCACTACGTGCATGGGTTAAAAAAAAGGAAAAGGGACTTTTTAGTTTTCATGTTTTATTGGTTAACTACTCTAAATAACCGTCCTTATTTAGCAACACATTTGGCCTGCTAAGCATGCAATCAATTATTCAAACAAGCAACAGAGTTGTTCATCAAAAATCAACAACGATGTATCCATGCATTTCCACATGTGAAATAAAGAATATTGTAAAGAATTAGTGCAGGAGGACACCAAAGTGCTTAGAAGAAACCTGCAGGGACGAGTGCTAGAAGAAAACCTGCCAGGATGAGTTTGGATCGACAATCAAATTCACAATTCACATTCAAACTTGGTCCGACTGGGAATCGAACCCAGACCGAAAAGGTGGAAGGCGAGGGAAGAAATGCTGTGCCAATCCACCCCCTTAAGATGATATCTTATGAAAAACGATGAGATCTTTTTTTTATTTTATTGTTTTGAGGGTTGGGCTCCTTCAATAATCAGAAAACTCACCTGAAATAAACATGCTTCATAATACATATTCAAGGCTTTTGAAGAAGTTTTGCCTTGAAAATATTTATGAACAAATTCTAATTGCAATTTTACAAAATTATCAAAAAATGAATCTTTCAAAAAAAGATTTACGAGAGGACGAGAAACATAAAATTTTATGTACTTGGCCTAATTACTGCTGGATTCATCACTTTGACATAAATCAAGCGCTTTGATGAGAGCATGTGATCTAAATAGAGCATCTAGTTTGTCTAGGATAGAGTTGATAATCATCGCCAGCTTGGCATATGTTACACCAAATGACTTTTATTATACCAATTCATAATGATTATTTCACATGACATGACAAAATATTTAATTTTCATCTCTTTCAATAAAAATATGGAACTGCTGGCTAAGGAGCCAAAGTGGGCATGAAGGTGACTGCCTTAAAGGGGCAATTCATGTTCCACTTTTTATCCTCAAGGTCACCTCTCTCAAAATTGAATTATTTAGCTAGGAAGAATCCTTGACTGGAATATGTTACATTATTGCAAAAAGTGCTTGTATTTTTGAGAAAAGTGAGAAAGAAAGTCATTTTCTAATTACTGTTGGACCCGACAGCAATTACAATGGAGATGTCTGACATGCTTAAAAGCTTGTAATTCAAAAAACAAAATCACATCAAATGTTTCAAATGAAGTCAAATTTTCAGCATACACTTATACTCTTCATTTTATTTAGTTAGAAACGAGGTGAGGTTAATTTTAACACATCCTGAATTGCACCTTTAACAGATTGCAAAGAATTACATTGAACAGTGTCCTTGGGGCGGAATTCCAAAGTGTAGGAGTGTAGGAGCATAGGGATAAAATGACACAATTAAATGTCAGATGATAAAAGGTGGAACAATGGCACTGGGGTATAAGATACAGAGTTCAAATCTAGAGCGACGATTGAATATATGAATGTGCCCCTGTAACTCCTTTTACCCTAAAGAGAGGGGGCATAGAAAATACAAAAGAACAGAAAAGGAAGGTCAAGCTTCTGGAGAAGACCTATCTGGTTGAGATTCCAGTTCTTCAATTTGTTTTGAAATATTGGTAGAGAGATAGCCATTCAGGAAACAGCTATGGATCGGGATGATTTCAACCTGCAAGTCAGACAGTCAGAGGAATAAGAGATAGAAGCTTATCCTTGGTGTTCCCCAAGGCGCTTCCTTGGCCTCTTTGTGTTTTGTTAATATCAATGATCTTTCCAACTCATTTACTTTTTAAAAAGCTCTCTGATCCTATCATCATCAGCATGTAGTATCATCAGCTTGTTTGATCAGAGAGCTTTTTAAAAAGCTCAAGAGATGGGAAGATCATTGACATTAACAACAACAACAAAAACAAAAACAAGGTGCCAAAGATTGAGCCAAGGACAAGGCAAGGACTAAGTCAGAGTCAACACTGCACACAACAACCATGCAGCTGGAAATTATTAGAAAGATGGAGCTAGGAGAGAGCAGAACCTGCTCAACAGCACTAAGTTTCCAAAAAGTATTAGTGAAAACAATCAAAGGCCTCTGATAAATGAAAACATGATAACAATTGAAGTCTGTCTTCAGCGGAACCACACCGTAAGTGACAGACAACTACAACAATTATAGTCAACCCAATTAGAAATACACAACGCAATACCAAAATTCTTTAATAGGAAGTTGATACTTAGCAAAAAAGGCATCCTTTTTCAAAATCACATTTTAGGAATAAAAGCCTGTTCTCCAGCCAACTGCCAATGCAAGTTACTTGCACTACGACAGGAATTAGGTAAAAGCAGGCCTATCAAATTTGGTAAAGTAGTAGCTCTCTGATCATGTTACTATTATTGTAGGCAGTAATGAAATATAATGCTGTACCTTGTCATAACTTAGGGAAAGCATTTATAACTTCTGTATAAAATACAAGGTCTATCAGCATATTTCACCCAGGGAAGCTAATGATCATGTTACAATGATTAGAGGGCACCTATACATGCAAGCTTCCCTGGATCAATCATAAGCTTACCGACCTTTATTGTGCGTGACAGATAACGTGCAAAGATTGCACACACTAGGAGTTAATTAATGGTGCCTATTTTCACTTTGTAAATGTGACCCCGGCCTAGTTACCAATGATATCAAACAAGGAATTAATCCAGAAATAGTCATGCATTTTGCTTGTGATAAATTTAGTTGCATTGCCAATTAGGCTCATATTTTGTGAATAAAGCTGTGAATCCATGATGGAATAGGTTATATATTCATTGACCATTATTCCGGGTTAAAACCTTGCAACTTGTATACAATGTCTTCAGTTATTGTCACATGACCACCGGCGTCCGACCGGGCATCGTAAGCATTCACCGGTGTCATACCGGCATTGCGGCTTCTTGCGGCTTATGTGACCAGGGTGTCAGTGACTGTTCCCATATCATACCCAATTGAATACGCAAGTACAAGAACAGCCCAAATCCACCATTTTGGTCAAACTGAGTTATGCCCAACAATACATTCCTACCACGGCAGGCTTCCTCTGCTTTTCGCTGACAAAGTATGACATCAAAATCAATAGTTGCCAAGTGACTGGTTCATGCCTTGTTCTGTCAGAGACATCATACTTTTTTATTGGTACAGATAGAGTAGCACAAAACAGGGTGTTACAACATTCAATGGTGATCCAGTTTGCGACTTGGGTACATGGTGACTTCCAGTGCCCTAATGATAAGCTTCCTGAGCTTGGACCTTCAAAATCACAACTCCAAAGCACCTATATGGTGACATAAACCTTTACAAATCTTTGGTACCACTACTATGCTGATTTTTAGTCTAATTTTGACTACATTCTCAACTGCTATTTCATTTTTACTAGTGAAACATACATAATTTATTATGCCATTACAAGAAAACCCCAACTCCATCGATTAAAATCTTCCCTATTGTTGCCATGGAAACACAAATAATATAAACACATATGTTGTCAAATCATGTTTTAGTTATTAAAGTTTCTTAGGACAATTAATTGATTGGTCGAGCAACTACTAGACAATAGATATTCAGTTTTTTCTGTATTACAGTACTAAAAAACAATTTTGGTGGATTTGGGTTTTTCTTGTAATAGTGTATTCAATTGTTGATAACTAAAGCTGCTAGGAATCCATGGCATGAATATTAATATGATGATGCTGTACATACCCAAATGGATCAAAACCCTACTTAACAAAATACTACCCGTATACTTTGTCAAAACGTCTGAATCATTCATTTCCACCAGAACTAAATGCACCCATAAAACCAGTTCATGATCCATTCTTAGCCCCAATTGGTAAGCTGAGCGATTTAATGGAGATTGAGATTGAAAGGTGGATACATTCACTTAAAGTTTGTGGTTATGTATGCTAATCTACAATCTTGGACAAAAGGATTTTACCGTTACCGTTTTAACCCTAGGGTTTGAAAAAGTACCCTTTTTCTTTTAATAGCTTTTGATACTCTAAATGGCGTCACCCGATTCACCATTCTGTCCTCAAAAACAACCCTAATTCACCCTGCAGCATTAAACTTTAGTGACCCCCCTCACCTCCCACCCCCCATCCCCCAATGAGAGCGGAATTCCCGGGAATTATCCTTTTGTATGGTATTGTAATTAATGATTGAAATGGCATTATCTCTGTAACTGACATGATCAAACTCAAAATCAATAGCTATTGCACTAACCTTGTTTTATTGTAATAATCTACTGAACTGAAGCTGTTATATTTATGGGTTGAATGGAGCCACGGAAATGGCCTAACTGACCAACAGTGTCAGTTAGGCAAATTTATGATAAAATGGCCAATCTCACAAGCATCAGTTGGGCCATTTTCATTTTGGTTTAGTAGCAGATTTTCAAGGTCGCATTTTTAAAAAATAATGCTCACAGTAGGTGCTTCTTAGTCTAAGGAACTGATTTATTCAAAAATCTCAATTTCGTCAAAATGTTAGTTAGGCCATTATCTTAATAGGGTGACGATATTATGAAGCTGAAATACTCAAATGGATCAAAATTCTTCTTAACAAATCACTGCCCATACTTTGCCAAATCGTCTGAATCATTCATTTCCACCAGAACTAAATGCACCCATAAAACCAGTTCATGATCCATTCTTAGCCCCAATTGGTAAGCTGAGCGATTTAATGGAGATTGAGATTGAAAGGTGGATACATTCACTTTAAGTTTGTGGTTATGTATGCTTATCTGCAATCTTGGAACAATATCTGCAATCTTGGAACAAAGTTCTTGACAACAATTTTGAAACATGTGACTGTCAAGCATTCACCACATACCAGATGTAAATGCAGTCTAACTCCATTTTGCGCTACAAGTAAAATAAATACAATAATGTCGTAATTTGGCAAAAATAGACGTTTTTCCCGATTCACAATATTTATGCTTCTTTCAAACCACTTGGAAAGTTTCGCAAAATTCATAGAAATTTTGCAAATTTTTGGCGGCCATTTTGACCCGAAAAGACCCCACTTTTTGGTGAATTTCACCCAAAGCCCCCAATTTTTTTGAACTTTGTCACTGAAAGACCCCCTTTTTTACCTAATTTGTCACCGAAAGACCCTACTTCCGAGGTGCTCGGTGCCACTCGTACGCCACTTCCATATGTGAGTACCCCTTCCCCCGGGACTTTACTGGCTGTTTGTGGTGGATGGCCACATATAGCTTACATAATATTCCACAAGCCTGGAGCTTGTTAACCATTCTCCAATCGAATATGTCAGCAAGATTTATCCCAGATGATCTTTACAATGAGAATGATTTCTTGTTATGATTTATGTGTTCCTACAAATCCATTTTGACTAATAACTTAAGTAAGCCCAGGCGGCACAGGACGCGCAATAAATTGCTTTTTTACCTCAGATTATATGGGGTATTCATCCGCGGAAAATTGTTTCAAATAAGAGCGTGTTTTATTTGACACTCTTATTTGAAACAAGAGCGCAATATGAGCATGTTTTGCTTCAAATTAAGCACATTTTGTTTCAAATACGCGCTCGTAACACGCTCGTAATGAGCTTGTTAACGCCTGCTCGTAATAAGCTTGTTAACTTGCTCGTAACAAGCTTGTTTACGAGCTCTTAACAAGTGCTTGTAACAAGCTTGTTAACGTGCTCGTAACAAGCTTGTTTACGAGCTCGTAACAAGTTGTTAACATGCTCATAACACGTTAGTAATTATGAGCTTGTTACGAGCTTAATTTTTCCATAAACTTTGCAAAATATCACAGCTCGTGAAATTATTAGCTTGTAATTGTTCTTATTTTCTTAGCGCATAATTTCCGGGCATTTCCGAATTCCTTAAAGTGTAAGCTTGTATTTGCTTATTTTTAACAAGCTTGTAAAAAATGTGTGCTTGAGCTCGCAATTGATTACTTTTGCTCAGAATTATGATCTTAGTTTTAAAGAAGAAAATTAATAAAAAAATTATTAAAAGTTCCCAAAATTTACGAGCTTGTAAAGTATTATATTTCCAAGCAACTCCGAGCTTATACAATTTCCAAACTCATAATATGCTAAATTTCTGGATTTGTAATTTTACAAGCTCTTAAATTTATGTACGTATTTTCCGAGCACATAATTTCCAAGCAATTCCAAGTTCTTAGAATTTACGAGCTTTTAAAGTATTATATTTCCAAGCAACTCCGAACTTATACAATTTCTAAGCTCTTAACATGCTAAATTTCTGAATTTGTAATTTTATGAGCTCTTAAATTCATGTACGTATTTTCTGAGCGCATAATTTCCAAGCCTTTCCGAGTTCTTAAAATTTATGAGCTTGCAAATCTATGAACACATTTTTTAGGTGAGCAAGTACAAGCTCGCATTTGCTCATAAAAAGCTCATAAAAATTGTGTGATTGAGCTCACAATTGATTACTATTGCTCGGAATTATAATCTTAAACAAGCTTAAAGTCTTGTTTTTAATGAAAAAAGCGCGAAAATAAATGTACCGCGGAAATTAAGGTGTATTTGTTGCTAAGGAAATTCCACACTCGGCCAATGTTCATATGCGCAAAAATAAAAATGTGTGAAATGTTCCAAAATTGGCTGAGCGCGAAAATTACTGAGCACGAAAATATTGGCGTTTACAGTATATGCTTTACCTTCATTGTCTGCCGTGGTTGATCCGTTTTCAGTTGATGCAGTCATGTCCACTGAAAGTTGGTTTTGGAAGTCCAGTCTGTCGTCCTTGTGGATGAGCTCATAGACGTTCTGATGCATCACGTCAGCCTAGAATGGGACAAAAAATAACTTCCATTAAAGGGACTGGCCTAGATTCTTCCCACTAATTTTTTACCTACATTTTTTACATGAATCGGTAGAACATGTTTATAGTAATATAACCTACAAGTAGTTTTCCATGATTTTGAGGAATATTGGAGAAAATTGCAATTTTTTTACCTGCTTTAATTTTTTTTGCCGGCGGAAAAAAAGATGTTTCTAGTTTCAAAATTTAAAAAGATTTTGTTTCTACACATGTGATGGGTAAACAAATTATTTTTGATGAATTCGTTTCTCTTTTTAATATGTATTAAATTATCTCTAAGAGCTTTGTTGATTTTTTATCTGGTAAATCCAGATCTGAGGTACAAATTTAGGATTCAGAAAACACAAGATATAGTCACACCACCATCAAAGAATGATATGTTGCAAATTAGTTATCTCTCAATTTGAGCCATTTTTGTGTAAATTGTTGTACTTTTTTTTGGATATGACTACACTTTTGTAAAGCTTTATTTAGAGCATTTCCATAAGTTTTTAATTCTAAGTGGAATCTAGGCAAGTCCCTTTAAGGTCGTTTCAGAGTTGCTACCATGGTTGTAGTAACTTCGGCAGATGTCCACCAAGGTATGCTATGTTAATATTGTTATTGTAAATTTTCAATCAACTCTGCATAATTAATATTCTTGCATTCTTATTGGCTAGGTAACACTCTGCGCAGAGTGTATGAATTCTTTACAAATATATCATGATCATAGGCATGTATGAATTACTTAAATAACTGCTCATTCGAGAAATTGTGAATTATGCACTTGTGCTGAAGTTGTAGTTGTCCCAATCACTTAACTTAATTCACCTTATGAGCACAGACAACTCGAACTTTGGCACAAGGTGAATTAGTAACTTTTTACAATTTCATCCCCTCCCCCTTTCAACATTGAATAGCCCTAGCCTTCAGTCTTCCCCCATATGTGACGCGTTACAGCAAAAAGTACCTTAAGTCTGAAAACCACATTCCGAGATACGGGCTGCTGCAGTTGGAAATAGTGATAAACAGGTCCCCGGGTCAATTTTCCAATTTCCTCATAAGTGCTATCTTTGCAGTATATTCTGTCAGGAAAATTATTTTTTCTTGTGCAAAAGTACATTCTAAACGTGAGAATTTGATGATTATTTTGACTAGGTCCATTCCAGCATCAGCATATCACTCACGTAAATCCACTGTGTTTTCCGAGTAAGCTCAAGTTTACATTCATTTTGCCGAGGCTCGTTTGACTGTATACCATTACGCATCCATGTGGTTTTGGTATCAGTTTTTTCTTTATGACTTTATTGCCAAATATAGACTTATCTTTCTCTGAATATTCAAATCTGTTTCCTTATAAGGCGTTATTTACTGCTATCAAATGCACCTTCTTGCTAGGACCATCGTCAGGTAACCGCAATCACCGCCCTTGTTTGGTTTAGTTGTAATCATATAATCCTGTTTTTTCTAAGAATAACCTTTTTTCAATTGGGCTTACCAAACATTTTCGAACATAAGTCTAGAACGGAACGTTCTATACTCATGATTGTGATGTCACTTTAAAGCTGAGATCACCAGCTTTCCACTCATACCAATATTTCATTTTCATTTTTTGATCCCTTAAGGTGCGTTTACACTGTGATGACTTGGGGGTAACGACAAGCAATGTAGACTTGCGAATTGCAGTTTTGAATTTTACGCCCGTCATTATTAGTTACAGTCAGTTAACTCTCACACAAGCTGCTAGCCACGCACAATATCATTACTATCAGTCGTTTTCAATTACAACTTTTTAGTTGCAAATATGTTACCCTCCGTCGTTCCCTACGACACAGTGTAAATGCACCTTAAGGTACCTTTTAATGTAGCGAGTCACATATGTGCAGTATGCGAATTACTTACATCTTGAAAGCCCAGATGTTCTTGTATGGAAGGTGTGGCATAGAAGATCTGACCATCATCTTGTACCACAATGATAAAACCACCAAGCGCCTGGAAAAAGACATACAATACATATCAAAAGGTCAAATGTACCTGTATTTGATGGAACTCACATGATACCAAGCTACTCTTATTAAAGGAGTCCTGTCCGATTAGGTCAGTATTTTTCAAACTTTCTGAGATTTTGGTACCAAAATATTCCTCATATTTTTCTCATTTTACGGTTGTTAGTTAGTTTATTCTATCTTTATTCTGGCATACTCTTTCAATACAAATGTACTGGTCTCCCAAGAGGTCCAGAGAAAAATTACTATATATAATTTATAATTACAAACAATGATATTTACAAAAATACAAGAATAAAAAATGCTTGTATATTTAAATTAAAAGAAACAAAATAATGAAAATGGTCAATGAATACAAGTTGAAACGTGCCAAGTTTTGGAGATATAAATGAAAATGTGTTAGATAATGGTAACAATAAAATAACTGACACAGTACAGTATAGGCAAGAGGGAAACACAAAATTGCTCATAAAATCAAAACAGTTATTCTGATTTAACTGAAATTTGAAATTGAAACATCGTAAGTGGTGGTCTTTCTTATGACAGTAAAAATCAAAATTTGAAAAATTGGACCATGTACCTTTAAAGGAGCCCTGTCCGATTGGGTTAACATTTTTTCAAACTTTACGAGATTTTTAAAATAAAAATAACAACATATTCCTCATATTTTTCTCATTACCTGTGTGAAATTTTACAGCTGAAACATGTCGCGTTTCAGAGATATAAGTGAAAATGTGTTTAAAAAATCAAAATGGTTGTTCAGATTTGACTCAAATTTGAAATTGAAACATCTTAATTGGTGATCTTTCATATAACATCGAAAACTAAAATTTGAAAAATCGGACCATGTACCTTTAAGGCAATGGTAAAAAGATGGTTCGCGAACCCGTAGTCTCGCCTGCTGCATCGACCGCCTGCTGCATCCTCATCCGATGATCTTGTTCAGAATTTATGGCTATGACATTGACTGGCTATGACCTTAACATGACCTTAACATGACCTTGGATATTTTTTGACCTTGAATGTATGTCAAGGCAATATTTTGACCATTTTGGAAATTCAGACCTCAGATGACCTTTTTACCTTGACCGTTGCCCTTGGGTCAAGCACTTTCTATGGTCTAAGTTTAATCCATGTGGGGTCAGGGGTTCATGAGTTATGACCTTGACCTCAAAAAGACCTTGGATGACCTCAGGTCAACTTTTTGAACAATTTTGAAATTTGACCTCAAATGACCTTTTGACCATGAATGACCTTCACCGCACCCCAAAAAAAGGCGTGTCGCGTATGCTAATCCCGAACCCTTTTATGTCACCATGTTTCATTACCATAGCCTTTACGGTTTAGAAGATATATTTAAAATAAAAATAGGCATAAATTATGCAAATTAGGTACTTTATATGTATAGTTTGCGTCCAAATTGTAGTTCACCAGTTCAGCTTCAACCCTACCTACTCACCAAATATCATCAACATAGGGCACATAGTTTCAGAGATTTGCTCCGGACAAGAAATGTGGACGGCGGACAGTTTTAAGGTCGGGCACATTTTTTTTCTGAAATTTTTTTTCGCCCCCAAAAACCAAAAAATCTATTTTTAAAAAAATGGGAGAAAAAATGAAAAATTTCTACAAAGAAATTTTCTTTAAAAAAAACTTCCAAAATGCAAACTTAGGGTCGGTCAGGCAGGTAAAACAGTTTTTTTTTTCTGTCTCTTGTTGCCTAGGAATGAGTTTTTTCAAAAAGTTTCCCTAAACATGGGTTTTCTGTTCAAACAAGGCAGTTCTCAAACTACTATAGTGTCGCCTGATTGCGCGATAACCCTTGACCTCTAGTCTGTCCTAACAATTATGCTGCTCTAAACCCATTTTGCCCATACTTGTCGGAACGTAACTCATTTATTTATTTATTTATTCTTTCTTTATTGAGGGTTTTACTGGTTCAGTGACAATCAGCATATCACTCACGTAAATCCACTGTGTTTTCCGAGTAAGCTCAAGTTTACATTCATTTTGCCGAGGCTCGTTTGACTGTATACCATTACGCATCCATGTGGTTTTGGTATCAGTTTTTTCTTTATGACTTTATTGCCAAATATAGAC
>JXSR01S031668.1:166977-179722 GCA_000969725.1 Ophiothrix spiculata
ACTTATTTGGTGGTTTGCATCCTCCTTTGTGCCGTGTGCTTCCAGTTAATGGTGTTTTCAGCTGTCAATGCTGCTAATGAGCCAAGCTGGTACTGCGCACCAGAGCTCACGTGGCGTAATTATGATTATGAAGAATGTGGCTTCGCATGGGTAAGTATTTTTATTTGAACAAAATTATCATATCAGTTTGTTTTATTAACTTTTTCAATCAACTCAGGCGTCCAAGAGACATTCGTTTCGGTAAATACGGTATGTTTTTTTTACTTTCCATGGTAGTTGTATTTCAGTGGACGCAATCAGCAATTCTCTCCCTATCACAAATGGTTCTCTGTATGGTGTCATTGGTGTTCACATGCTGCGGGACCTTCAGTTGTCGTATGTTTGTCCTGCACCCTCATTTTCTGATACCTTAATATCTTATTGATCCTCACGTTCTTCTTACTTTCCAGGGCAGTCGTATGTATTTCAGAGGACTAAATCATAACAGTTCTCTCCTCATCACAAATGGTACTCTGTGTGGTGTCATAAGCGTTCACATGCTGCAGGACCTATTCAGTTGTCGTATGTTTGTCCTGCGCCCTCATTTTTGTGATACCTTAATAACCAATTTACCCTACATTTTTTCATTTTCCAGGGTAGTCCTATTTCAGTGGACGCAATCATAGCAATTCTCTCCTTATCACAAATGGTCCTCTGTATGGTGTCATTGGCGTTCACATGTTACAGGACCTATTCAGTTGTCATATGTTTGTCCTGCACCCAGTGGCGTAGCCAGGGGTGGGCAAGGTGGGCGAAATGCCCACCTCGGAAATTTTTTGGAGAAATTTTGAAGACCTGGGAGAAAAATAAAGGGGCAGGAAATTGCCGTTTTTCCATAAAATTACGACAATTAAAGCTGACAATTGCTAAAAATTAGGTTGAAAACTTCATAAAGCACAATATTTGGCGGTTTTTCTTGAAAAACCCAGCCGAGTCGCCCCTTGGAACCCCTGTAAAGTCGCTCGATAAAATCCATTGTAGAAATCTTGGGTGGTTTGCCCACCCCTGGAGAAAGGCCTGGCTACGCCACTGCCTGCACCCTCATTTTTCTGATACCTTAATATCTTATTGACCCTCAGGTTTTTTCACTTTCCAGGGTAGTCGTATTTCAGTGAACATAATCATAACAATTCTCTCCTTATCACAAATGGTTCTCTGTATGGTGTCATTGGCGTTCACATGCTATGGGACCTATTCAGTTGTCTTATCTTTGTCCTGCACCCTCATTTTCTGATACCTTAATATCTTATTGACCCTGACGTTTTTTCACTTTCCAGGGTAGTCGTATTTTAGTGGACGCAATCATCAATTCTCTCCTTATCACAAATGGTTCTCTGTTTGGTGTCATTAGCGTTCACATGCTATGGGACCTATTCAGTTGTCATATGTTTGTCCTGCACCCTCATTTTCTGATACCTTAATATCTTATTGACCCTCAGGTTTTTTCACTTTCCAGGGTAGTCGTATTTCAGTGGACGCAATCATAACAGTTCTCTCCTTATCACAAATGGTTCTCTGTATGGTGACATTGGCGTTCACATGCTACGGGGACCTATTCAGTCGTCGTATGTTTGTCCTGCACCCTCATTTTCTGATACCTTCATATCTTATTGAGTATTTTTCACTTTCCAGGGTAGTCGTATTTCAGTGGACGCAATCATAGCAATTCTCTCCTTATCACAAATGGTTCTCTGTATGGTGTCATTGGCGTTCACATGTTACGGGACCTTCAGTTGTTGTCAACCTACACCGCCAGCAGTGGTAAGAATAATGATAGACCAGGGTAAATTTGCAGAAACATTTTTACTTAACATTAAATAGAACTTTTTACTACACATTAAATAGAACTTTTTACTAAACATTAAATAGAACTTTTTACTAAACATCAAATAGAACTTTTTACTAAACATTTAAATAGATTCTTTTAGGCCGTATGTCTAAACATATTCGCTTGCATGAGACGTACGTGCTGCTCAAACCTTTAACCCAGGCTAAGAATATTAAAATTCTGCCCCTAGGAGACATTCAGCTATCCAGCGAATAATCAAGTAATCTAATCAATGCAAAAAGAGACATTTGCTCACCATAGGCCAACCAAAAAAATATTGTACAGTGTAAACAAAAATCCATATTGCAGGGCCCATTACTTGTAAATGCAACGCCACAATTTATATTTGTTTATTGTCATATCCAATGGGCGATTTTAATATTGACCTTCTATAATGTTGTTTTCCATCCCTCCCTACCCTGACTTTTATTATAAACAGTAATTCAGCATGCAGGGACCTATTGTTTGTAAATGAAACTCAACCATCGATTTTTGTTTAAATTGACCAATAAGTTTTTATTTTGCCTATAGTAGTAGAACTCTGAGCGCCTATAGCAGTACAGAGTTGAACGAACGTGTTACGATTTTCAAGTTTTTTTACTAACAAAATCGATTTGTTATATTTTTGCATGTAACACACACAGTGCATTCTGTTACCCTGGTATGAATTACAATGGACCCTCATTAACACAAAATATGTTAACCCAAAACCCTGATAACACAAAATGGTTGTTTGGTACCAAGTGTGAATTTTCTATATGAACTCAGTTGGATAACACAAAATCCTGATAACACAAATTAAAATCATTGTCCCCAGTCATTTTTTATTATTATATAAGCGGTATTTTTCGCGGTACATTTATTTTCGCGCTTTTGTGCAAAAATTGATTCGCGCGAAAATAAATGCACCGAGAATATTAATGTGTATTTGTTACAAAATATATTCCATTCTCAGCCAATGTTCAGGTGCGCGAAAATAACAACGCGCGAAATGGTCTAAAATTGGCTGTGCGCAAAAATATTGGCGTTCAGTAATTTTCGCGCACAGCCAATTTTGTTCCACTGTATTTTTATATCAAACAAGCAGCCATATCTGCTCTTTCCTGATATTATTTTCCCCAATAATTTAAATCGTAATTTGTTTTCATACAGGTGCAGTACTTTCCTCAAAATGGGACCTGCCAATTACTATCTGTAGGTGGCTACCAATTTCCTGCTAGTTACCAACCTGTTAGCTTGATGGTGCCGATAGGACAAAATGGACAGAGTACGTATCACTAAGAGCAACCCTTATCTATTGTCCATAAATGTCCACTCTTGTCCAGAGAAAATAATGAGTATCACAAAATGCCATATTATACCCATACCCTCCACTCTTGCAGAAAACTAAACAACAGTGCGTTCAAAGATGTACATGCAGGCTTATACCAGGAATGTCGACAAATTTTGTCTGTAAATGTCTAATGATGTCCAGAGAAGGTTATGTTCCACAATAGTATTAAATAATGTCCATACTCAAACCTTGCTGACAAATCAAAGTGTGTTCAATGACGTACAGGCTTTGGCTTATGTCCAAAGAAAGACATGTGCCCCAAGTCTTGTCAACAGATTTGTCCTACAACTGTATGTGCAGAAAAGATCTCTATCAAGTCAAAATATTATTGTACTGGGAATTTTACTTGAATTGAATACGCCAGAATAAGAACATCCAAACTCCAATAACTCCCTTCTGTTAATTATATTTATAAAATATAAATGCATACAAATTTCTGAAAATGCTTTCACATCACTAAAATAGCATTTCCATGTCTTGATCCCAATCATAGTGTCACATTTGACCTTGTAGTTGACTTTGTTAGACATTGTTAGATAATTTTCCTAGCATATAGTTGCAGAGTGGAGCTCATGGAGTCGGGATGTTCTTGTAATGGCTGTTTAAATATAGCAACTATGTACTATAACAATTATCTAACAATGTCTAAACAAGTCAACTGCAAGGTCAAATGTGACAATATGATTAGGATATTGACATGGAAATGCTATTTTAGTGATGTGAAAACATTTTCAGAAATTTGTATGCATTTATATTTTATAAATATAATTAACAGAAGGGAGTTATTGGAGTTTGGATGTTCTTATTCTGGCGTATTCAATTACATAGACAGACAATGAATTAAGTTACAGTGTATGGGCATGTCATATTCAACAATCCTGACCAACAGAATATCAGTGTCTGCTCATGTCCAGGGAAGGCCATGTGCCTAAAAAAGGCAACTAATGTCCAATAACCAAAATCTTGCTGAAAACCCCCCCTACACAGTCTGTTCAATGAAGTATATGCTGGCTTGTTCAGAACTTTTAAGAAAAATAAATTTTTTAACCTTAATGTCAGCTTATGTCCAAAGACGGTTGTCTATAAATGTCCACCAAAAGAAGCTATTGGCAATAATGCTCACTCATATTCAGAGAAGTATATGAGGCTAACAAAATGTCTCATTATATCCAAGCCCCAAATCCGGGGCCTAATCTTGCTGGCAAACTTTAGAAAATGTGTTCAAAGAAGTTCATACATGTTTGACCAGAATTGGCCTCAAGAAGAAACATTTTTGTCTGTCCATTTATGCAAGAGAAGAGAAATATCCAAAAAAACACACAAAAAACCTTTTGTTCCATAAAATGTCCACTCATGTCCAGAAATAGTCGAATCTGAAAAAATCAGTAGAAAGAAGGCAGGTGGGCCGGATGGAATCCCTGCTAAATTGATTTGTGAGTTTTCCGTTGATCACATATGATATTCTGAACACCTCTTTTTAAGAAGGAAACTACCATCTGTGTGAAAACAGGCAATAGTACCGGGTAGTCCCAATACCAAAAACTCATCCCCCGGTGAGGAATCAGTTGAGACTGGTTTTGTTAACCGACCATTTTGCGAAACTTGCCGAATCTTTTGCCATGGATTGATGGACGATATAGAACTTCAGACTCCCCGGATCTTTCCCAACAATATTTGAACACCTTTATTTCCATTTCCTTATCCAGTCATGTCTTCAGCTGTTCCAGTGATGGCCCAGACCACTGCCCTCCAACACCAACAGGTCATACTACCACCAACCAACATCATACCGGACACCAGACTAGCCCAGGCCTATCCTATCAACCCAACTACCTTGGCAGGTATTGCACCTCAAATGCCACTTGTACCTGCACATCCATTAGCAGAAGCTGGCGATGTCCCTGCACCGCCACCAACGGGAGCCATGCCTGCTGCACCGCCAGTGACACCGGCATCGCCTGATGGGTCTGATTCGGTGAGTGATCCGCTAACTGACGCTGCAAGGGCGCGTGAAGAGGAAGCAATATCTTATGGTCAAACAGCAAGTGATTTTTTTCATGAAGAAAGAAATTTGTTAGATACCGTGTAAGATGGTAGTGTAAGATTTAAGGTATAATAATAGTGAAATTTTTTGTGTAGGTGCTTTAAGTAATAACATTATGCACAGAGTGCAAATGGACAATATTAATGTTTGCAAAAACTGACCAATTAAATTGGCCGTTACAATGCATACTTAAATGCGGAGTTATGAATGTATTTTAAGCAAGTCTCTAAGACTAGCGAATTCAGCTAATTTTCTTGTTTTTTCCTAGATTGCATAGTTTTATAACAATATCTTGGAAACTAGACTTTGCAGAAATTTCTTCTAAATACCAAGTGCATCCATCCAATAAGAATAATTTATCCGGAAGGGGGGGATACTCATATAAGGAAGTAACGTACAAGTGCCACCAAGCACCTTGGAAGTAGGGGTCTTTCGGTGACAAAGTTGGTCAAAAAAGGGGATATTTCAGTGACAAAGTGCAAAAAAATTGGGGATATTTGGGCGAAATTCACCAAAAAGTAGAGTCTTTTCATGTCAAAATGGCCAAAATTACACCAAATTAAAGGGGCAATTCATGATCCACTTTTCACCCTCAAGGTCACCTCTATCAAATTTGAGTTTTTTTGCTTATAAGAATCCTCACGTGGTATATGTTACGATCCCCAAACCATTCTTTCATATGTGCTTGCATTTTTGAGAAAAGTGAGAAAATGTGTCATTTTCTAATTATTGTCGGGGCCCCGACAGTAATTACAACACAGTAGTCTATGGGGATTTTCAAAATGCTGAAAAAGCTTGTAACTTGGAAACTAACCGTCAGAATCAAGCGAAATTTTCAGTACATATTTATGTTGTACTCTTCTTTTTATTTAGCTAGAAAAGAGGCCACATCAAAATCATGAATTGCACCTTTAAGAAAATGGTGGGTCTTTGAGTGACAAAGGTTGTTTTTAGTAACAAGGAAGTTTAAAAATAGGGGAGTCATTGAGTGACAGTTGTAAAAATAGGGGGTCTTTCAGTGAGAGCAAGCCAAAAAAAAGCAGGGTCTTTTTGGTGGCACATGGCGCGTACCTCAAAGTTGAGGACCCCCCCCCCCCCCCGAATTATTTATATCGCTCGTAGACACATGGTAGTTCATTAGTATGTCTCTAGTGAATGAAAGTACAACTGAATTTAGCTGCAATCAAATTTATGCAATAACTTCCTGTAAATCACACAAGATATATTTATATTTATTGGGGAAATGTCGTCATGTGAGTGTAAGAAAGTCGTATCTGCAATAGCTGCCATTTGTCATTAATTTTTGACTGCACACTGTATCTCCAGTCTTGGGTCAGTGGCTCTTGAAATGGTTCTTCAGGTGACACCTGAAGAACCTTGAGGGTAACCTGAAGAACCATTTCAAGAGCCACAGACATATGGCAGAGACATTTTTAGGGATTTGTGAAATTCTAGTGACTAGGTGTTAAAAATGTAACACAAGGCAGCCATTGCAGATACGACTTTCTTGCACATGACGATGTAAGAAGCCTTGAGATGCGTGCTGATTCCCTATAACATTATTTCAAATAGTTTCAACCATCTTGAGAAAACCCCTTAAATAGTTCTTTTGAAAAGACTATTTACGGGTTTTAAAAAGACTATTTACGGGGTTTGAAAGACTATTTATGGATTTTCTGCGTTATTTATAGCCGCATCATTTTCACGCACGGACTTACGCGCGTAACAAACCAAATATATACTGTAATTTTTCAGATCTCTGGATTAAAACTATGATCCTTCAGTGACTAAAATTTAGATATTTTACTTCGGGGCTACGCTCCTCAGTAAAATAGCTAAATTTTAGTCACTTCAGGACCATAGTTTTAACCAGAGACCATGGTTTAATTTCTCGTTAACAGCACAGCTCATTGGACTGTTCAGCTTGAAAGTTGCAATGGTGCGTATCATTCCTGTACAGTTGGGCCCATATTCCAGAAAGGTGTTTAGCTAAACCACAGTTTTAATTCTCCTCAACAGCATGGCTCACTGAACTGTTCCGCTTGAAAGCTGCAACGGTGCGTATCATTCCTGGACAGTTGAAGTTCAGCTAAACATTGGTTTAGCTAAACACCTTTCTGGAATACGGGCCTTGGTGTTCAGTTAAAACCGTGGTATAGCTAAACACCTTTCTGGAATACGGGCCTGGGTGTTCAGTTTAAACCGTGGTTTAGCTAAACACCTTTCTGGAATACGGGCCTTGGTGTTCTTCTGGAATACGGGCCTTGGTGTTCAGTTAAAACCATGGTTTAGCTAGACACCTTTCTGGGATACTGACCTATGTGTCACACAAACAAGCCTTAAGTGAGCCTTGAATAATGGTCTTCACAGTTGGGCAAAAAAAGTGTTTGCTTTCCTCCATTGAATTTGAAAAATTTGGTTGGTTGGTCAGGATTTTTTTTTTTTCCCTCTTTTTTTTTATTTACAAGCAAACTCCATTTTATGTATATGTATTAATCAAGGTTCATAATATGGAATAAGATACTTTTTAGTGTTAAAATGAATCAACATTCATTACAAAACAACTAAAATACTCAACTCAAACTGCAAAATTCCTGAATATTCAGAATGCAAAAATATGAATAGAAAAAAAACCTTTTTAGGAATTTCAAAAAATACGGTCGGTCGGTTGAGGACAAGCAAACAACTTTTTATTTTTGGTCTTGGAAAATAAGTGATCATCAGTAAAATACAACGATGGACGGATGTTTTGTTGATGTTTCCAAAATAACATCAAGTCAACATCAAGTGACAATGACTTAAACTGAATTCACACTTTACGCAAACGCAAATGTACCGAGCATGTGCAGATGGCAGTTTTTAAGTTGTTCCGATAGATCAATATCAAAACACCACCACCCAAGTCATCGCAAATCCAGTTGAGAAGAGCATAAGTTTTATTGCATTAGCATGTTTTCCGATGCCGCAGTCTGTTTGCATTTTGAATGTGATTTCAATAGACCTTTTCAAAATCCATTTGGAAATCTTCGGAATGTCGATCACGTGGCCGTTTTATCAACCAATCACGTACGAACTCATTAGCATGTACTTTTTTGTAGACAAAATTTTCCGAAAATTCTCTCGCATTTGCAGTGCACTAAAAGGAAAACATAATTATATTCAGACCTATACACGGTTAGAGGCACTAACTGTGAACAACTTTTGGCTGGGGGCACAATATGCTCACTGACAGAAAGAGTGAAATTTCCATTTGAAATCGTCTGATTAAGCTTACAATTACCAGTCAACTCGGAGCGCATCACACTAAAAGTGACTCGTTAGTGCTAACCCCAATTACAAGTTCAAATTCGTACGCAACCAGATAACGAGAACGTGAACTTTACATTCTGGTTATTTTGTTGAAGAGTCACTTTTTCTGTAGGCAATTGCCGGAAAGTGGAAATTCTCGGAAAGTTGTGTTTTGAAAAGGTCTATTGAGGTGGTTGATTGTCGTGAAAATGATCAGAATTGCATTTGCGTTGAATATGTATTCAGTTTGACTCAGAATCAGTGAGAAAGTACAATTTGATGTGTTACTTTATATATATATATTTAAGTGCAATACTGACAATAATTTTATTTATATGCATTTTATTATAATAGCAATAAATGCTTCTATATAAAATCATGAGTATTGTTGCAATTATTTATTAGCCTCAAGTACAATAACAGAATTAGGTATTCAAACACGTGTTTGAATACCTTTCAACAACTAAAATCTTCCTGAAAACGTATGAATTAAATTCTTAATGTTTTCAATTTAACAGATAGGCCTACTCATCTTCATAAAAATATATAGCATATCTGAAGCAAAGTGCTAATTTGTGAATGTTTGCTGCTTTGATGTTGTCAATTTTTCCAATGCACCGGGCTTTTGCACGTATGTGCCCGATGCGCGATGATCAGTGAGACGACTTTTGTGTACTGCGTAAACGAACTTCCGTAAAGGCTGTGACGTGCGTGACGCGCTAATTTGAATATCAACTGTGGATTCATTACGAATCAACAACGTAAAGCTCCTGTATAAGAAGATACAGTGAGTTGTTGAAAATAGTGGTTTATTGCCACTTTCCAATTCTGTTTTGTAAGCCATGTCAAAGAAATTGCTTTTGTTATTTTTCAAAGACAAAAATCATTTTCAAATT
The DNA here is from genome assembly GCA_000969725.1 of Ophiothrix spiculata. Lineage (NCBI taxonomy): Eukaryota > Metazoa > Echinodermata > Ophiuroidea > Amphilepidida > Ophiotrichidae > Ophiothrix > Ophiothrix spiculata. The sequence goes on from JXSR01S031668.1 coordinate 176,406, forward strand.
TTTGTTTCCTATCATTGGCTATGTCCCCCTCCTGGTGTTTTCTACGGACGTATTCACACAGAAGAATTTGGTCATGACTGTATTCTCGCTCGTGAGCCGCTCACAAGCAAATTCTCAGTGTGAACGCAATTATAGAAAGTGTCTCGCTCATGACCAAAAGTGATGCACCACTAGTTTTAATGCGCAGGTCGTGTCCAAGTGTGAACGCAACTGCTAAGTTGTCTCGCTCTAGAGCCGGTCATGACTAGTTATGACTATTATGTGTGAACACAGCCTAATAATATGTAACTCGTCAAATCAAAATGGGGTACTTACGAGTATAAACAACTGACATATGAGGCCCAAATGGTACACCCAATTTTTTTAATGTAACTTTCGAAAACTGACAAGCAAAAAAAAAGGTCTCACAAGCACAGACGACTCATAACTATGTCATTTTCAATTTCTCAACAAAATGTAGGGTGTACATGGTCTGTTATACACGCTAGCCGGACACCGCGGTACATTTTTTTGTCTCAAAGCGGGAATTTTTTTTCAAAGCGGGAGATTTGTTTTCAAAGCGTGAGAAATGGCTACCAGATCGGGAGGACCAACAAAAATCGGGAGACTTGACAGGTATGTAGATCTGTATGCACAAAAGAGGTTTAAAATGTACACCGTTCTAAAGATAGACCTGTTCAAGTCAAAATTACTACTGCTAGAAGCATTTTTGAACTGCAACAGCTTTGAAGCATTTTTGAACTGCAACAGCTTTAAAGTATTGAAGATTCAACCACAAATCTTACAAACACAAAACATGACAATATTGGTTGAAGAAAATATATTTCTCTTAAACAGGGTCTAACTTTTAACCTGGTGTAACTCTTTAAACCTCGTTTGCGCATACAGACCATACTTGTGATGGTCCTCCAAAGTAAATATATAAGATCAAAATTCTCTGATTTTTTTTTCAAATTCCTTGTTTCCAATCTATGTTTCCAGTCTATAATACATGAGTTGACACTTATACCACTAAACCACATGTCTTTCTACGGAAACCTACTCAAAAATATGTGACCTGCCATATCGAAAGATACAAGTTAGTAGCAAAAATTAAATTTGGTCTTATTGGTATCAGTTGACACGCACACACACTTTGCGTGCAGGTTGGCATATCATACATGTAAAGTATTACTTGCCCAGTTTGCCTTCGCAGATAGTTTCTATTCGCAACCAAATCTTGGCACCTGAAGTTGATTTTAGCTGAAACCGAGTGGACCCGAATACCTTCAAAACTTTATCGCAGTGGGTATTTCTCAGAATTGACTTTACTGTAATGTAGTCTCAATTGATATGGTGGGTCACATATTTTCCCTGAACAACCAAATTAAACAGACAATATTTAGTTTTTTACAAAACAAAGAAATTTACAGACATAAATTACATTTCAATGATTCGTATAAGCATTTAATTACAACATAAAAATATACAAAAAAAATACTGCATTTTGGCATTTTTGCACTTGAAGGGAATAGATAAAACATTTGGATGGCAAAATTGTTTGGACGGATTAAATTCTTACTATATTGCAACTATTTCATACATTTTAAAAATATTGAAACAATTTAACTCCTGTAATAAGTCAGAAGGTTTGAAAGTAAGGGGCAGTAACATCTGTGTTGCTCTATTTTCAATGGTCTTATTTATATCGAAAGACATCAATGAAGCTTTGAACCCATGGCTGATGGGTCATTTTATTTACTCGACAGAGGTGAAAAATACACCATATTTTCATAAATTTGACCCCAATTTTCAACAAATGTGGCTTTGCCCATAGACTACAACATAAATATCAAATATGTTGGTTGACATAAATAGCGTTCTTTTGTGAATGTTGGTTTTTTGAACAATTCAGACTACCGTAAAATTGAAAAAGTAAAGCAAGGGAAATCAAAATCAAAGTAAGTTTAGGGGTTATATTGTGTTTTTTAACTTTCGGTTGGCCTGGGTCAGCGGTACATATGCACGTTGAATGGCCAGGGTTCAAAGGGTTAGTTATATATGAAAAACTCTAAAAATTTCCCTGGCATATGTCAGTGGCTCTGCTCTTGAAATGGTTCCTCAGGGGACACTGTTATCTGAAAAACCCGGGTGAAGAACCACTGACCCAAGACTGGACATTCTACAGTGTGCAACTAGAGTTTTTGTAAAATTGCAGCTATATATTAGGCTGCGATCACATAGAAGTATACGGTATACGGTATTCACTATATACGCTCCCGGGGGAGGCACTCATATTTGAAATAGACAGGAATTATCCTCATCACTAAAGACAAGGGTGCCTCTCCAGGAGAGTATAACGTATACCGTATACCAATGCATATACTTCTATGTGATCGCAGCGTTACAGATACGACTTTCTTGCACCCGCATGACGAGATTTTCAAATTTCCCTTAATACAATGGGTATTATCCAGATATCTCAAAACATCTGTACACACCTGCATCATTTTTTAAATTTTGAAGTATGCAACAAGGAGCCGATTATCGCACTAAAACCAATATGACCACACGGGGAAATAAATTAGTCCATATTTTTGGAATAATAACAACGTACCCAATCTTCCTGAACATTCAAATGAATGTATGTTAAAGGTTTGTTCATGTTGCAGTAACAAAAATAGCCAAAAATAATACAAAAATCATGAAAGATTCATGTTTGAAAATATTAATACGCAGTGAATTGGTCGTAATCGATCCTAATCAATCATTACTAGTCTCTTACACAATGCAAAACCACCAGTTCTCAATGTTGTAGAATACATGAATATGCTAAGGATCTCGTAACAGAGTCGTATTGCTTGCTGCATACTTCAAGGTTTATAGAGTATAGCTTTGCTTTGCAGTTTTGTAGCTTTACAAAATATACAAAATAATACAAAATAAAAAAATATTATGATGCCACATAGAGACAACGCTAAAAAAGTAAGAACACAGTATCACTCAGTCAGTTCGGAGATTGTTTTTCAAGTTGTCAAAAAGGCAGTATATTTGAAAGCTTTTATGAGTATCATTTAAGCTGTTATGAGTATCATTTACTACAGTATTTTTATTAGTTAAGTTTCTCCGTTCGCAGGGTTTTTGGAGAACGGCGCTTGTTGCTACAGTGGTTTGCGTGAAAGTCGCACGTTTTTAAGCGTGTGATTGGTCTAATTCCAGTGCTTGCGAAGCGCCGACATTCGGGCGTGTTACGCTCGAGTTAAACGATGCACTACGCAGGGAAACTTAATAAATGAAAATACTGTAATTGTACATAATTCAAATTGTACATTGGTGTT
>JXSR01S031669.1:2024-16289 GCA_000969725.1 Ophiothrix spiculata
GGGGGGGGGGCACTAATACACGTGCGTGAACAAAAAACAAACAAGCAAATTTGTCTACAGGAACGGTCTACACGATTTGTTTTTATAGGGTCAGAAAATATTTTCAGCAAAAAGGGGTAGGCCTTGTATATCCATATCAAAATTGAACCAAATTTTAGTATTTCTTCAATTGAGTTACTTTCCGCAACGGATTCGGGTTAAGGTTCACAGAGATTCCTCATCGTAGCAAATTGTGACTGAAAGGTAAGTACGAGTTCATGCTATTTTAAGTTCTTTTATTCCTTACCTGGTTATGATGTTTCGCACACTGGAATGATAGAAACAATTCATTTGTTGTAAATGAGAGCAAATTGTTTACTCAAATCAACAATTTTGACTTCTGCTTTTATTATCAAAAATACACAGTAGTATCGTGAAAGGATATTTATGCTTCAGTTTTTATAGAAAATTGTTGCTTTAGTGTCCTTAAGTATGTATTTTGCGTTACATTGTTGAGAGCTTAAGCAGGCGTTATTGGCAACCACATTTCTTAACTTTAAAATAGGTTATTGTAACTCCATGATCCCAGAAGTTTCAAGTCTTTCGTCATACAAATTACTACGTGATAAACGTGTATTATTTGCGGATTAATACATGAAGGAATACGGTGTTATTACAATATTTTTAGGTCCATCTAAAATATTTGGGATATGGTTTAGGGTTAGGGTATGTTTAGGATTAGGGTCGGGTCATGGTAAGTGAGTTAAGGTTGGGTCTTGGTTTGGGTCATTTTTGATGCTACCTAAAGTATACTTTTTTCCGTTAAAAACCCTGTAAGTGTAAACTGAATTCAAATCATCTGAATGAAAGCAATTATTTTTTTCTGATACATGCAGAAATAAAACCTTCCTTAAGTTTAAATCATCCTTAACCCTAACCTCCTACTATACCCCTTTTCGTAAATTAATTTGTCGACAATTGGTGGTTTCCACCGGGGCTCGAACCAGGGACCTCTCGCATCCCAATCCCGTGTCCACCTATACCAAGCCACCCGAAGGGCGCTGCCTAGGCAGCGATTTCGTCCCCATATAATAGGACCCCCGTCTAAGACGTATTCGGACTTAGGCGACTTTGGTGATTTGCTCTTGTAGCTTTTTGTAACCTTTGGGAACTTTAGGATTAATCTGATCTTAAAAATGACACTAACCAATCATTTAATTTGGTTCAAAATTCTGTTATCAAGCATTTCAATAAATCTCAATGCATCAACTTTATTGTACCTATATAGTTGCTTTCTAAAGACTTGACTCAATTTCATTTCCGGTAAATTGCTTCATCCGGAAGATTACCCCAATGACTATCAGACGCGACGATATCAGGCACTTCTATCTATTTGAATTTTCATTCCATTAGTCTAGTTCAAAGTTATCTTTATGTTAACAATATTAGACTGATTCAGCTGTACATTAAACATTTCCTGGAGATATATATTTTACTTTGAGTTTGAGCGTCATGCCCTTAAGTTACAGCAAGAAATACACCTGTTTGGAAGAGACCATTTAAGAATATTGATTAAGATGTTTTAAGGCTACGAACTATTTGATATCAGTTACGATCGACTAAGAGTGTCTTTCAAAGACAAACAGGAGGCATTAAAGGAACTCTCAGGCTTGTGAAATTCATTCAATAATTATTCTTATAACATTTGTATGATGGCTAAGCCATTGAGTACACCATTGAGCATACTACCAATCATTACAGCCAATCATTTAGGGGATTAAGACGGTCATCAGGTTGTTTTGTACTTTGCCATAGTGCAAGGTTTATCATTTTTTGATGCTCTACAATTTGTTTACACATGTGTATTGTTCAGTATTGCCATAGAAAGGGCCTGTCAAATGCAACTTACATATATGTTGTCTTTAAAAAAGAATGCAATTGTATGTCAAATTGTATGCAAGTTATTAAAAGTCAACAGGTAAATGAAGTGTAATTTGTTTTCTGCAATAACTTATCGGCATCGCCAATCAAAAATAAACAACAACAACAATGAACAATCAGACACGGATTTTAAAAGTATACTTTTTAAGTTATTCAAGTCAAAAATGGTGTATCATAATCACAAAGTGTATTATTTCATAGATAAAGCGCCTTTCCAATAATCAAAGCGCTAAAAAGAAATTAGTCGTCAAACTATGATTTGAATAAGACTACAACTAATACCCTGGTCACATAACCTTGCGACAAGGATTAATACGATGTGTTTACACGGCGTCAATTCAGCAGACGCAAAGCGGATACCGGTCGAACGGTGTTCGTAAGCCGAAGAGACACCATAAGCATGCCGCAAGAATTTAATTCCGAGTTAAAACCTTGCGGTTTGTATACGATGTCTTCAGTTATGGTCACATAACCACCGGTTTCCGACCAGGCATCGCAATCATTCACTGCTGTCAAACCGATATCATACCGGCGTTGTGGGGTTGCGGCGTTGCGGCTTCTTGCGACTTATGTGAATAGGGTGTAAACCAGTCAATGGAATTCCATTCAATGTGTCTGTTTTTTATAAGTTTATTCATCTAATGCACTAAAAGATTTTTAAAAAAGCCGATTGCCTTGTGGGAACTGATAAGTGTATCAAGTACGTCTTAGTGCGAAATATTATCCGACTTACCGACACTTCTAGGATGGCACACTTTCACTCATCATGATTTTCTACTGATTACAATAAAGTTTGACCCGTTTTTGTAAATGCCTGCTATCTTTCATGAGTCCTTAACCCAGTTGATTCATTTTCATGTCAGCAACATATATTAGGCAAATGATAGATTACACTTGTAGGTAACTTATAGATAAGTGAGAAAGGTAATACTGTGTTAGAATTTCAAGGACCATAAGTTGATTAAAGATAAGGATGCAATCAAGAACATACGTATTTTGAATGTTTCTGCGAATACGATTAGCGCAAAAAAATATTTTAGGATGTTTGTTTCGTTAGTGTTTCCAACTTCCTCTTGATTTGTCCATAGTGATTACCTCCAAGTTACTCTTGAAGGTACCCTTTTCCAAACTCTTGGTGTTGAGATGGGCCTAATGATAATAATTTGTGTGATTGTTTAGTCTTCAAGGTGTTTATAAGCAAAACCTGAATTTCGGAGTATCTACATTTTTACACACCTATATTCCTCATACATAATGCATTTAAGAAGCAATGACATGTAAAATATTATTCTTTCCTTATCAATATTTGCGCGAAATAAGTAAAACTTAAAAATACTTGAAACAATTGTACAATTTTGAAATATATTAATCAGATTTAGTGACTTTTGAACTGTGAAACGTCTTTTTTAAAACAACAATAATGTACAGAAAAAGGTAAAGTACTATTAAATAAGATAAATAAATGCAAACAAGCATGGCAATAGTCTCTTTTTATGCTTCTCTCAATTTTGAATGACAAATTGACAAGAAGCAAACTAATTATTACCAGGTTACATATCGCTCATATTCGTCATACAATACTTAAGTTTTACATTTCGTCTGTAAAAGTGGGTCATTATTAAACGGCGCTTTTAATGTTTCAATTTATTTAACTTAATATTTGTTATTAAAATAATTCATTAACGTACCTTGAAAACTCAGGTAGAAGCATATATGCTTATAGATGGATGCCTTCGGCCTATCCCGATAATCCAGAAAATATGTGTGTCACCCTCTTGAAATACGATACTTTTGATGTAGTTAAGCAAATCTATTGTCTTAATTTGAACCTCAAAACGATTTTGGAACAACGTAGAGAACGTCTGGAAACATATCTCAGTCTGTAGAGCCGGAGACAGTTAATCTTTGGATTCATAGTTCGAGTCCGGGCAGCAGTCCTGCCTGGCATTTGTTTCTTTAACATAACCATGATCAAATGCTAAAATACCTAAGTTTGTTTAATTTCTTTTGATATCTTTTATTTTATTGTTTGATCAGTGAGCTCAGTGTGTCATGAAACTGTTATAGGTTAATAAATGCCGCATTTCATACGCGAGTTAAATGAGACAAAATTAATGCACGCGCGGTCAATTTTGATGCGTCCAATTCACGAGGCCTGTAGGGGCCGAGTGCATTGGACAGCGCTCAAAATTTACCGCAAGTGCATTGATTTTGTCTCATTTTCCGAGCATTATGGAATGCAAATTTATTAATCTAATTCATACACGACAGAAAAATAATATTGTATCTTTGGTGAAAATAAATAAGGCCTTTAATATGTCCATCAAAATCCAAGAACTTCTCTAAACTAAATAAATAATCACCTGACAAAAACAATGAAACATTCATACGCACTAAACGCCCGCCACGCAAACTGGAACGCAACAAGCGCAGTGCATTGTGAAGATCCACGAAGTGTATGAATAATCGACAATTGCATAGTAAAAGGTTATACTTCTTTTGTTGAAATTTGTTTGTACTTGTTAATCATTTAGCTCTCTTAAAAGACAATTGAAATATTTATTTACTGGTTTGTTTATTTTTTTATTGGCGTTGATGTGAAATGTATATCTCATTTTGCAGCCTAGTTGTTTATTTCTATTGAATAATTGTGAAAATAGACATTTAAATATCTGTTTTGATCAATTTTATTGAAAAATATATGTCGTTTTGGCGGCCATTTTGAATTTTTGGTACCAGAGAAAGTAGCAAATGGATTAATTTTGATACCTTTGTATTTGGTCACCCCAAAAACGTAGAAATTGACACCAAATTTAAATTGGTATCCTATAAGTCAAATTATGACTAGTAACATGTTGTGGATGCTATTTTGGCGGCCTTCTTGAATTTCTCAAAATGCTCAATAGTTCGGATTTTGCATCAATTCAGTTCTTGAATTTATTGGTGTCAAAGAGTAAGAATCACTACAAACAATTGCGCGGACTCCATTTTGCACTTTTTTTCATTTTTCCCACAGACTAAGCCAACCAGACAGGGATTGTGCGTTGATGATGAATAGATTTGGCGTTGAGATTGGTAAAAAGGTTTAATTGTCCTGCAGAAGGTGGGCGTTGACAGCTGCCTTAAGCTGATCTTTGTCCTTGATGTTTCAAATATGATTTGGGAGTGAGTTCCACTCCACTAAATCCGGGTATGATTCAGTAGTTCTTAATCTGAATGCCATCACTAGTACTCACCTTCCATAGACTCACCAGGCAAGATCGAGCTACCGGAGAGGCACCTCTAAATAATATACCAGGTCGTAATAAGATATTACACGCGTTTTTTATTTCTCACAAGGACCTACGAATAGCATAGTTTGTAATTTTAGAATTTGTTCATACTCATATTTATGTTTAATACCCATCTATAAACCAGCTCGACATCACAACCCAGTTTTGCTCGCAATATCGGTTTGCTCTGGGTGTATGTTTGTTTGTCTATTAAAAAATATTAGTTGAACTTAAACAACCCAGATGAATAAAAAATGAATGAAAATTAATTTATCAGATTAAGTATTTTTTAGAATTGTACTTTGTTAAATGAAATAATAATGTTCAAAAGGTAACAGTATTATTAAATAAGATCTTAATTTCGAATGACAAATTGTTATTGTAACTAGATTTACACTTGTGGTTGTTATCATCGCCAACTATCACCAGGTTTCATATCCCTCATATATGTATCCCACATACGTTTAAGAAATCTATATATAAAAATGTATCCAGCTTAAACCTTGTATTAGAAACCCTATATTGAATGAATAAGACATGAATAAGACGTTATGTTAAAGCTGTTAATAAACTCTCATCTTTCATCGATTAACAAGCAGCCCAGACTAAATTGATACATTACAGTGTCGAGACAAAATGGAACACATGGGAATAATGATATCCAATTTACAGTTGGTATATGATTAAAGTAGAAATATGTCTACCTCAGTTTCTCATCTTTTTCTCGTGACACTTATAGTGGCCTTTGAAACCTTATCTACTTACTTTTATCATTCCCTATTTCGGGAACTGGTTTTTTAACCCTCATCTTCCTAAGATGGTCGGGGGGGGGGGTACCACCCCCCTGACGGATGATCGCCGATTGCACCAAAACGCAAATTACCTTAGCATTTAGGTAATTGTTTTTACATCTTTTGCAGTCATTCTGATGAATAAAATGGAGGTACCACCTTAGGTGGGGTTATGGTAGGCCGTCAAAGTCCGAGGGTAGGGGTGGGGTGGTTGCCAAATCGAAATGTTTTTGAATCGCCATTTAAAAAAAAATCTGCATGATAAGGACTTAAAACTTATAGGACATGTTAGAATTGTCAAGTCCTTCATTTATTAGCAAAAACCCGACGAAAATCGAATAATTAGAACTTTTATGACGATTTTTTGAAAAAGTGGTCATTTTTGCCAAAAGTCGATTTTTTCCCGATACAGAATTACTTTGTGACGTCATTATTACGTAACGCCTCGACCGATTTTCATGATCCTGGAATCAATGGAAAGAGGAGACCCTACCCTATACTATAGTACCAAATAATATAACTGTTGGGGATCCAAATTTTAAAATTACAGGGGGGTGGTAATCACCACCCTCAGGAAGACGTGTTACAAAAAAAAAAGCACAGGAAGACGAGGGTTAAGTGGTCACCGATATTTGCTACCAAGTTAGTTAGGTTCATCTTTGTATATATTTCGTCATTTGTAAATGGAGTAGACATAACTGTGAGAGCTGACGTGGTCTAGTGGAATAGCGCAGGACTCTGGATCAGTTGGTCGTGAGTTCAAGCCCCACTACGGCCAACGGGTTATGTCCTTGGGCAAGACATTTAATCTCGATTTCTTCGTCGACTCAGCGATATTGGGGAGCTGTTGTGGGAAACATTACAATCTGTAAGTGTGGATAATGTGTGCGCTTGGCCGGTGACTCCTAGTTGAAGCGAAATGATTGTGACGGTGACCTTACGGCAGCGCAGTAGCGCTCTGAGAATTTGTTCACAAGTTTAGTAGCGCTTTACAAAAGCTGTATATTATTATTAGTATTAATATTACTCTGCTTTCAAAGCAGACACATGTATCGCAGGATATCTTGAATGCTGGCATGAGCTTAACATTCATTTTGATTGATTGATCTTGGTCCGGGATCTTGGTATATAGCTTAAGTGTCATATTTGTGTGCCCTTAAAGGACCAATATAATAGAATTGTATTACATGATAAACAGTCCTCGTCAATATATCATAAAATGATAATGTACAGATTTGTTTGTAAAAATGAATTTTACAGATTAGTAGGATTTATAAGTACGTTTTTCATTAATCAGATTCAGGAACTTAAACGGATGTAGATGTGTTGACAAGGCACCTGTCCCTCTCTCATCGACAAAGTACCTTCGGGTATATATTGACCTGAGAATCCACTTGAGAATCTAGTTAAGGACAAACATAATATGAACAGCCTATTTCTTCAATTGAGTTACATTCTTCAATGGATTCGGGTTAAGGTTCACAGAAATTCCTCATCGAAGCAAATTGTGACTGAAAAGTAAATTTACTGATCTGATAAAACCAACTAAGCCAATAATATTAAAGCTGTGTTTGTTATTTCATAAGTACGAGGTTATGCTATTTTAAGTTCTTTTATTCCTAACCCGGTAATGATGTTTTGCACACTGGAATGATAGAAACGTTTCATTTGTTGTCAATGAAAGCAAATTGTTTACTCAAATCAACAATTTGACCTCTGCTTTTATTATCAAAATTCACAGTAGTATCGTGAAAGGATATTTATGCTTTAGTTTTTATAGAAAATTGTTGCTTTAGTGTCCTTAAGTATGTATTTTGCGTTTTATATTGTTGAGAGCTTAAGCAGGCGTTATTGGCAACCAAATGTCTTAATTTTAAAATCGGTTATTGTAACTCCATGATCCCACAAGTTTCAAGTCTTTCTTCAAACAAATTACTACGTGATAAACGTGTTTTATTTGGGGATTAATACATAAAGGAATACGGTATTATTACAATATTTTTAGGTCCATCTAAAATTTCGAGGATATGGTTTAGGGAATAGGGTATGTTTAGGATTAGGGTCTGGTCATGGTGAGTTAAGGTTTGGTCTTGGTTTGGGTCATGATTAGGGTCAAGTTTAATACTACCCTGTAAGTGTAAATCGAATTCAAATCATCTTAATGAAAGTAATTATTTTTTCTGATACATGCAGCAATTAAACCTCCCTTTAAATCATCCTTAATCTGATCTTAAAGATGACATTAACCAATCATTTAGTTATTGTGTTCAGTTTTTAAGCATTTCAATAAATTTCAATGCATCAACTTTATTGTACCTATAGAGTTGCTTTCTAAAGACTTGACTCAATTTCATTTCCGGTAAATTGCTTCATCCGGAAGATTACCTCAATGACTATCAGACGCGGCGATATCAGGCACTTCTATCTATTTGCCTTTTTATTCCATTAGTCTAGTTCAAAGTTATCTTTATGTTAACAATATTAGACTGATTCAACTGTACATTAAACATTTCCTGGAGATATATATTTTACTTTGAGTTTGAGCGTCATGCCCTTACAGCAAGAAATACACCTGTTTGGAAGAGACCATTTAAGAATATTGATTAAGATGTTTTAAGGCTACGAACTATTTGATATCAGTTACGATCGACTAAGAGTGTCTTTCAAGGACAAACAGGAGGCATTAAAGGAACTCTCAGGCTTGGGAAATTCATTCAATAATTATTCTTATAACATTTGTATGATGGCTAAGCCATTGAGAACACCATTGAGCATACTACCAATCATTACAGCCAATCATTTCCCTTTTCTGGAGTGCCTTCACTCTTGAAGACACACATCATGCACATAGGGGATTAAGACGGTCATCAGGTTGTTTTGTACCCTGCCATAGTGCAAGGTTTTTGGATGCTCTACAATTTGTTTACACAAATGTATTGTTCAGTATTGCCATAGAGAGGGCCTGTCAAATGTAACTTACATAAATGTTGTCTTTAAAAAAGAATGCAATTGTATGTCAAATTGTATGCAAGTTAAAGTCAACAGGTAAATGAAGTGTAATTTGTTTTCTGCAATTGATAGCCTATCGGCATCGCCAATCAAATATAAGCAACAACAACAATGGACAATCAGACACGGGTGGTTTTAAAGTGTCTCTAAACTGGTGTAGATTTTAAAAGTATACTTTTTAAGTTATTTAAGTCACAAATGGTGTATCTTAATTATAAAGTGTATTATTTCATAGATAAAGCGCCTTTCCAATTATAAAAGCGCTAAAAAATTAGTCGTCAAACTATGATTTGAATAAGACTACAACTAATACCCTGGTCACATAACCTTGCGACGAGGTTACGATGTGTTAACACAGCGCCAATTCAGCAGACGCCAATCGGACACCGGTCGGACGGTGTCCGTAAGCCGAAGAGACGCCATAAGCATGCCGCAAGAATTTAATTCCGAGTTAAAACCTTGCGGTTTGTTATGGTCACATAACCACCGGTTTCCGACCGGGCATCGAAATCATTCACCGGTGTCATACCGATGTCATACCGGCGTTGTCGGGTTGCGACGTTGCGGCTTTTTGCGGCTTATGTGATCAGGGTGTAAACCGTCAATGGAATTCCATTCAAAGTGTCTGTTTTTTATTAGTTTATTCATCTAATGCACTAAAAGCTTAAGATTGCCTTGTGAGAAGTGATAAGTGTATCAAGTACGTGTTAGTGCGAAATATTATCCGTCTTACCGACACTTCTAGGATGGCACACTTTCGCTCATCATGATTTTCTACTGATTACAATAAAGTTTGACCTGTTTTTGTAACTGCCTGCTATCTTTCACGAGTCCTTAACCCAGTTGATTCATTTTCATGTCAGCAACCTATATTAGGTAAATGATAGATTACACTTGTAGGTAACTTATAGGTAAGTGAGCAAGGTAATACTTTGTTAGAATCTCCATTTTCAAGGACCATAAGTTGATTAAAGATAAGGATGCAATCAAGAACATACGTATTTTGACTGTTTCTGCGAATACGATTAGCGCAAACGGAAATATGTTAGGGTATTTGTTTCGTTTAACAAGTAAGTGTTTCCAACGTCCTCTTGATTTTTCCATAGTGATTACCTCCAAGTTACTCTTGAAGGTACCCTTTTCCAAACTCTTGGTGTTGAGATGGGCCTAATGATAAAATATGTGTGATTGTTTGGACTTCAAGGTGTTTATAAGCAAAACCTGAATTTCGGAGTATCTACATTTTTACACATCCATATTCCTCATACATAATGCATTTAAGAAGCAATGGCATGTAAAATGTTATTCTTTCCTTATCAATATTTGCGCGAAATAAGTAAAACTTAAATACTTTAAACAATTGTACAATTTTGAAATATATTAATCAGATTTAGTATCTTTTGAACTGTGAAACCTCTTTTTAAAACAACAATAATGTACAGAAAAAGGTAACTGTACTATTAAATAAGATAAATAAATGCAAAAAAGCATGGCAATGTTCTTCTTTTATGCTTCTCTCAATTTGAAATGACAAATTGACAAGGTGCAGACAAATTATTATCAGGTTACATATCGCTCATATTCGGCATACAATACATTTCGTCTGCAAAAGTGGGTCATTATTAAACGGCGCCACTTTGAAGAGAATATTTTTTAATGTTTCAATTTATTTAACTTAATATTGGTTATTCAAATAATTCATTAATGTATTCCGACACTTGATGTTTTCGCTATCATTGTGTAATTGTTGTTCGCTGGATCAGCAACAATTGTATGCATGTAGTCACAATAATCATGGTCACAATAATCGTACGAACAGCTTACGAGCAGTGTTTAGTCCGTTTAAATGGACCATGAGCAGTTAGTAAAGCGAGCAGAGAGGGCGTCGCGTGAACTAGCGTGCCCAAAAGGGGGGGGGGCACACGTGCCCCCCTAGTTGGGTGAGTCAGTCGGGAGAAAAGGCCCCATTTGGGGATTTTTACACAAAAAAGATAGAAAAGAAAGGGGAGTAGAGAAAAAAAAAGAAAACAAAAGAGAAGAAAACAAAAGAAAAGAGACAAATAGTTTTAAATGTTTTGAAAAACATTGAAAAACTTGCCATGTATTATCAATATTCAGTCAAAATTTGCCAAGTTTTGCGCAAATTTCAAGAGTTTTAAACAATTTTTAGCTGAATTGGCAAAAATTGTCGAGCGCTACGCGCGCATTTTCAAATTTACATAATTTTACCTCCTGTCAGCTGTCCCTCTAAATTTTTAACCTTCAGCCACCACTGGTCATTCGGGGGAAAGTGATGGTTGTGCCCCCCCCCCCCTCAAAAAATCCTGGGCACGCCACTGGTCGCGTGGTCCTATTAGATGGACTAAACACTGCTCGTATTAAAGCTGTTCGTTAATAAACTCCTATCTTTCATCTATTAACAAGCAGCCTATACCAATTTATACATTACATGTCGAGACAATATTGAACACATTGGAATAATTTCCCTTTGTCTACATTATATGGAATAAAGGAGCAACATGTCTATCTCACTTGCCATTCTCATTTTCTTGACAATAATTGTGTCCCTAAAAAACATATTGCTTTTGAAAATCTGGCTGGCTTTTTAAAATCACAATTCAGAACCCTATTGTTGAAATGATCAATTTTGTTTAACAACAAATGGACAGCTATATGGCAAAATGTGTATCTTCTTTGTATCTTGTCATTTCCCAATGGACAAGACATAACTCTGCATTCAAAGCTGACACGTTTGTCATAGAATATCCCAAAGGCTGTGCAGTGCTTAATATTCATATAATCTGATTGATCTGAGTAGCTTAAGTACATGAAGCTTAGATTTCAGTTAAGCATAAACCACGCATAAAAGGCATTAAATATGTCGAAAGACGGTTATTAATGACAATAATAACTTTGCACCATCTTTTAATTCGGCCATTTTTAAAAACGTCGGTGTTTGTTTTGTGCCTCGTTTCTTTTCTTCGGCAGCTACGCTCCTTCAGAAAAGTACCTTGGCTCAAAACAAACACTTCATATTTTAAACAATGACCTGAAAATGATGCTGCGCAGTTATCATGTTATTATTGTCTAAATATGTTCTCTCAAAAGTAGTTCAACTGCCTTCTAATGATGTTTCGCACACTGCTAAATACATTTGTTGAAAGTCAAAGCAAATAGTTTGCTCAAGACATATCTATTTACTTTTCAGGGCTTATACCAGCTGCACATTTAGAAATTTCCTAAGGGAAAATTCCTTTTGACTTTGCGCGTCATGCCCTGACAGCTAGAATTACACCTGTTTGGAAAAGATCTTTTAAGAATATTGATTTAGATGCTTTCAGGCTATTATATGATCTATTTAATATCAGCTATCAGTATCTTTCAAGGACAAAATGGTTAAATTCAAGGAACTATCTGTCTCTTGAAAAATATTTGACTAAAAACAATAATCTTTTGACTAGGATGAACAATAGTAACGAACATTCAACGTTTTAAGGGCTACTTTTATAATGAATTTTATACGACATGTAAATATCCTACTTAAAATATATAAAGGTTTCTCAGGTGTGGTCTATTTGAACAGATATTTTTGCTTTGCATCTTAGATAGGCTATTATTTCACTTATTTTTTAAAATTTTTGGTCTGAGGTAGGATCATCTAACCTTCATAAATTTTTTCTCCGTTGTATTAAAATAAAGCTATTTCTCTAAAATCTAACAAATTAAGAATCTCATTGAATTCTTTTATTAGACATACTAGGTTTACATTATGGTCACCACTACTTAATTTCTACCACGTTTGGATAGTTGGGTGGCCGTTCAGTTAACACATTTAAGATTGAAAGTCTATTATCGAAAATGGTTTCACTTAACTTTCACCTCTTGTATTAGGACTTATATTACTACGTAAATGGGAGTAATAAGATCACTGAGGTCTAAGAATTCATCTGTCATAGATAAGCAAGAAACCTAGTCTTAATTGATACGTTATCGTGACGAGGCAATATGGAATCTTTTAGTGTACAATATGTGGAATTAGGAAGAAGCATGTCTATATCGGATGGTAATTTCATTTTCTTGGAAAACTTATATATTGCCCTTAGAAAAGCTTTTCACTAATCATTGTTTTGAAAATCCGGTTGGCCTTTTTATTCTTCAATTCAGCAATTTGTTGTTTAAGTTGTCAACAATAACAAGCTCATTATGATCGCCGTATAATACTACCAGGAATTACATTTCTTCCACCTTGAGCCATTACAGTTAATACGTTTAAGAAATCTAGTATAGAAAAATGCTTCCAGAAAAAAAAAGAAAAATGCTTAAACATTATATTAGGAACCCTCTTATTGAATGATTGAGACGTTATTTTAAAGATGTTAATAAACTCTCATCTTTCATCGATTAACAAGCAGCCCAGACTAAATTGATACATTACCGTGTCGAGACAAAATAGAACACGTTGGAGTAATAATATCCAATTTACAGTTGGTATACGATTAAAGTAGAAATATGTCTACCTTAGTTGCTCATCTGTTTCTCGTGACAATTATTGTGGCCTTCGAAACATTTGCTTTGTAAATCTACTTGCCTTTATTATTCCCCATTCCGGTAACGTGTTTTTTAAGAGGTCAGTATGGTTTCACATGAAACAGCTATATTTGTTACCAAAGTTAGTTAGGTTCATCCTTGTATTTCGTCATTTCCAAATGGACAAGACATAACAGTCTGCTTTCAAAGTAGACACATATATCGTAGAATTTTTTAAGGCTGGCATGAGCTTAACATTCATTTTGATTGATTGGTCTTTTTATAGTAGCTTAAGTGTCATATTTACGTGTCTTTAAAGGACAAAGTAGAATTAAAAGAATTAAATACATGAACAGTTAATTGTTAAGATTAATCTTAAAGGAGCACGGTCCAAATTTTCAAAATCAAGACAGAAGACCACTAAAAAGGTTTAAGTTTCAAATTTCAGCTGAATCAGTCAAATCGTTTTTATTTTATGGGCAACTTTGTATTTCAGACTACACAGTGTAAGATTAGTTATGGTCACCATAATTGGACACACACCCGCTTGTATTTCTAAACGGAACATAACTCGGCCGTGAAATTTCACATGGTTTATAATAAAAATATAAGCAATATTTTAGTACTTAAATCTCAAAAAAATAATAAAAGGTCTGGCAGTTGGACCATGCTCCTTAAAAAAAGATTTATCAATTAAGGCTACAGTCTCTAAATGGGTGCCATTTTTGACAACGGCATCTTTAGTG
>JXSR01S031669.1:42550-55120 GCA_000969725.1 Ophiothrix spiculata
GTGTCTTCATAGACCTCTTTTATTCTACACAGCCATCAAGATAAAACAAAACAGGTATGGATTTATATTGATAAAACACAGGGCTCTCAATAAGATAAAAGAACTTTTCACTTAATATCCATACGGTGAAATATACAGGGTGGTTAAAATCACATACATTTCAAAAAGATTGTATGCCTCCATGGGTTATTTTGTGAGTTCTTTATATGTCTTAGCAATAGTTGATAATGCTTGAGACAAGTTACATTCAAATTTCTGCTTACTATGGCATTTTGCTGCATTTTTGGTATACAGGTTGATCAAACATGCAATATCTCAATAATTATCCTGATCCGATAGACTTTGGTTTATTTGTTACTGTTAATCCGTACAATTACGGTATTATGCATTTGCAACAAGTCATTACTGTTATGCATCCACGTTTTCACAACGTACAAAACTTGTCATGAAAATTTTGACCTTTGAACATTGTTGAAACTAGTAGTGGAAATACCCTGAAAATGACAAAGTTTATCCTCACCCAACTATAATTAATACATCACCTACCATTAATTTTTGGGCATGGATAGGTATATTTATCTTTCAATAAAACATGTGTGAAAAACGATTCTTGTAGGATTTCAACTTTTGGCATGACGACTTTCGAAAGATTGGTAATTTTTCACAATTTTGTGTACAAGTCAATGGGCTTTTCCTCCACCGTCTTTTCCTCCACCGCCTCCCCCGTTGACTTGGCTTACATTTTGAGCCATAGATCTCATAATATTTGTTCAATTGTCTTGGAAATTTTTGCATTTGAAAGACAATTAAATTGCCAATATAATCATACCAAATTTGTTGCAGTAGGTATTAAACGTCTTGAATAAAATTACCTTAAACTTCGAAGAATGAGTTTTTATGTTACATCTTCCCCATATGTGCATGACCAATTCATGACCTATGATCATACGCGTATTGTCTTCTTCAATATATTATCAAGTAATTGTATATTTTGTGAAAGACAATGTACAGATTTTATGTCAAAATGAAGATGACAGATTTGTAGGACTGTACGGACGTTTTCCAGATTTAGAAAAGTATACGGATGTAAATTTGATGACAAGAAACCTCCCTTTGTCCCTTTCGTTATCAACAAAATACCTGCGGGTATATATCAACCTGAGATTCCCCATGTACTTTAAGACAAACAGTCAATTTCTTCAATTTAGGTACTTTCACCAATGAATTCAGGTTATTGTGCACAGAAAGCCTCATCGTACCAAATTTAGAATGAAAGTAAATTAACATCTCACCTGATAACACCAAATCTGTGTTTGTTTAAAAATAAGTACATGCTATTTGAAGTCCCTTTAGACAATATTGATTATTTAAAATGAATAAACTGCGTAATAGCGCGATCTAATCCAAGATTTATTTTTACTTTTACGCAAACAACTGCGCGGTCATTATTAGGTAACAATGACGTCTTATAATTACCTGCGTAAGTGATGTCATTAGCGTTGAATGCGTTTTCTCATAAAACGCCAATCAGCACCACACACGCGCGCGTTTATCATATTACGCGATGGTCGTCATGCCTGGACTGATCGAAATAAGGTTATTTATATTTCTTTATAAAACCACGCATAAAAGGCATTAAATATGTCGAAAGACGGTTATTAATGACAATAATAACTTTGCACCATCTTTTAATTCGGCCATTGTTTAAAATCGTCTGTGTTTGTTTTGCGTCTCGTTACTTTTCTTCGGCAGCTACGCTCTCTCAGAAAAGTACCTTGGCACGAAACAAACACCTCTGATTTTAAACAATGACCTCAAAAAGATGCTGTCCAGTTATTATGTTATTATTGTCTAAATATGTTCTCTCAAAAGTAGTTCAACTACCTTCTAATGATGTTTCGCGCACTGCTAAATACATTTGTTGAAAGTCAAAGGACATTGTTTGCTCAAGACATACCTATTTACTTTTCAAGTCTATTAATAATTTTCTTTTTTCACCAACATATATACCGGGCTTATAACAGCTGCACATTTAGAAATTTCCTAAAGGTAAAATTCCTTTTGACTTTGCGCGTCATGCCCTTACAGCTAGAATTACACCTGTTTGGAAAAGGTCGTTGAAAAGAATTTTGATTAAGATGTTTTATGGCTATTTTTATATATGATCTATTTAATATCAGCTATCAGTGTCTTTCAAGGACAAATTGGTTAAATTCAAGGAACTCTCTGTCTCTTGAAAAATATATGCCTAAAAACAATAATCTTATGACTAGGATGAACAATAGTGAAGAAAATTCAACGTTTTCTGAGGCTTCTTTAATAATGAATAATATTTTAAACGACATGAAAATATCCCACTAAAATAAAGGTTTCTCAGGTATGGTCTACTCGAACACATATTTTTGCTTTGTATTCTTACATAGGCTATTATTTCACTTATATTAAAAAAAATTGGTCTGACATGGGGTCACCTAACCTTCGTGTTTTTCTTCCTGGTAAGTAAAAAGTTATTTCTCTAAAATCTAACAAATTAAAAATATCATTGAATTTTTAATAGACGTATTTGGTTTTAGCGGCTTCAAAACTCAACCGACGGTTACCTACCGGTTTTGGGCGGTTCAACCGGCATTAACAATAGCCAACCGCCCAGAACCGCCCAGAACCGGCAGACAACCACCGGTTGAGTTATGAAGCCGCCCCTTAAATTATGGTCGCGCTTCAAAACTCAACCGACGGTTACCTACCGGTTCTGGGTGGTTCAACCGGCATTAACAATAGCCAACCGCCCATAACCGCCCAGAACCGGCAGACAACCACCGGTTGAGTTATGAAGCCGCCCCTTAAATTATGGTCGCCTTTTAATACTACCAACATGACCAATACTTAATATCTACCACGTTTGAATTTAGTTAGGTGGTCGTTCAGTTAACACATTTAAGATTGGAAGTCTATTGTCGAAAATGGTTTCACTTAACTTTCACCTCTTATATTAGGAATTAAATTACTAAATAAATTGGAGTAATGAGATCACTGAGGTCTAAGAAGTCATCTGTTATCGATCGATAAACAAGTAACCAAGACTAAATTGATACATTATCGTGATGAGGCAATATATGGAATAAAGAAGAAACATGTCTACATGGGGTGGTAATTTCATTTTCTTGGAAACTTATAATTGCCCTTTGAAAAGCTCTTTACTAATCATTGTCAACCGGTTGACTTTTTACTCTTCATTTCATCAATTTGCTGTGTAAGTTGTCAATGAAGTTTTGAAAACTTTCGTATGTCATCATATCCCAATGGAAAAGACACAACTGTGCTTCCATGCTTTCAAAGCAGATACATTTCCCAAAAGAATTGAGGGCTGGTTTGTTTTTTATTTTGATTGAGTTTGGTAGCTAACAGGGCTGGAAATAAGCAACCGCTCGACAGCCAGTGGCGGGTAGTTTTGGTGTCGGGTGGGTAAAAAATTAAAGTTACCTGCCCGACATGGCGGGTAAATATGTTGAGTTCACTGTGACTCCCAAATTGTGGATCTGTAAGGAGGGGGGGGGGGGCAATACTTTACTCAATGTTACGTTTTTGTAAGTGAGTTTAGTCTGCCAAATAAGGTCAAAAAGTTATTTTTTTCCATTTTTGGTCATTTTTGGCATGAAATTAAAAAAAAAAAGAGTTAAAATACTCAAAACAAAAAAACAAACAAACCAAAAATAACCCGCAACATTTGAATGGATATTTTAAGTTAAAAAATACATTCAAAGCCATTTTTTGGTCAAATTTGTTATTTTTAGAGTTGCATTACATGAACAGTCCTCGTCAAAATATCACCAACTTACTGTATTGAATGATAATGTACAGATTTGTTTGTAAAAATGAATTTTACAGATTAGTAGGATTATAAGTACGTTTTCCATTGATAGATTTAGGAACTGAAACGGATGTAGGCCTAGATGTGATGATAAAGCCTCTTTAACATGTGTCTCTCTCTATCGACGAAGTACCTTCGGGTATTGACCTGAGATTCCACTTGAGAATCTAGTTAATAACAAACATAGTATAAACAACCTATTTCTTCAATTGAGTTACAGTCTCCAATAGATTCGGGTTAAGGTTCACATAAACTCCTCAGCGTAGCAAATTGTGAACGAAAGGTAAAGTTACTAATCTGACCATCTTAGCTAATAACACCAAAGCTGTGTTTGTAATTTCATAAGTACGAGACTAGCGCAAACGGATATATTTAAGGGTGTTTTTTTTTTCGTTTAACAAGTATTAAAGTGTTTTCAACTTCCTCTTGATTTCTCCATAGTGATTACCTCCAAGTTACTCTTGAAAGTACCCTTTTCCAAACTCTTGGTGTTGAGATGGGCCTAATGGTAATAACTCCCATTTTTTTGATTGTTTGAACTTCAAGGTGTTTATAAGGAAAACCTCAATTTCGTAGTATCTTCATTTTTACACATCCAATAATGCATTTAAGAAGCAATGGCATGTAAAATATTATTCTTTCCTTATCAATATTTGCGCGAAATAAGTAAAACTTAAATACTTTAAACAATTACACAATTTTGAAATATATCAATCAGATTTAGTATCTTTTGAACTGTGAAACTTCTTTTTAAAACAACAATAATGTATAGATAAAGGTAATAACAGTACTATTAAATAAGATAAATAAATGCAAAAAAGCATGACAATAGTCTCTTTTTATGCTTCTCTCAATTTGGAATGACAAATTGACAAGGAGCAGACAAATTATTATCAGGTTACATATCGCTCATATTCGTCATACAATACTTAAATTTTACATTTCGTCTGCAAAAGTGGGTCATTATTAAACGGCGCCACTTTGAAGAGAATATTTTTTAATGTTTCAATTTATTAAAGTTGATATTGGTTATTAAAATAATTCATTAACGTATTCCGACACTTGATGTTTTCACTATCATTTTGTATTTGTTGTTCACTGGATCAGCAACAATTGTGTGCATGTAACTTGTCTCAATAATGTGTAAAACTATGTAGTTATATTATAATCTTACAATCTTATTGAGTTTTGTTAAATAGTATTTGGTTCTCATTATGACACTCTTTGATAAGAGATGTACTTAATTTCTACCATCTTGATTATTTTAGTAGACACGTTCAAGAAGTAAAAACAATTGTTTCCAACTCAAACCTTTAATCTTATATATGAGGAATCCTAATAATGAATAAATTGAATAATGGAATTCTTGGGGTCTGTGACGCTAAAAAGATGTTAATAGACTCTTGTCTTTCATCAATTAACAAGTAGCTTAGACCAATTGATGCATTACATGTCGAGACAATATTGAACATATAATTGGAATAGTTTCCTTTTGTCTACATTGTATGGAATAAAGGGAAACATGTCTACCTCTTTTGCCATTCTCATTTTCTTGACAATAATTGTGTGCCTTAAAAACATATTGCTTTTAAAAATCTAGCAGGCTTTTTAAATCACAATTCAATACCCTATTGTTTGAGTGATCAATTCTGTTTCACATCAAATGGCCAGCTAAGGCAAAATTCAGATCGTTTTTGTATCTTGTCATTTCCCAATGGACAAGACATAACTCTGCTTTCAAGGCAGAAACGTTTGTGATAGAATATCCGAAAGGCTGTGTTTTGTGCTTAATATTCATATATACTATCTGATTGATCTTAGTAGCTAAGTACATGTTGCTTAGATTTCAGTTGAGCATAATGTCCGACCTGAACAATTACTTTGAATGAAAAACACAAATAATATATCAATACAAACTGTAATGTATTGAAAAATGTTTCGTGATAAGTAATATACAAGTGTCATAATTAAGTATCTTTGAATGGACTTATATAATTAACACGTATTACGTGTATTGTCCTCTTCAATATACTATCAAGTAATTGTATTTGTTGTGGAAGCAAATGTATAGATTTTATGTCAAAAATAAAGATTACAGATGTGCAGGACTGTTTGTACGTTTTCCTTATTTAGAAACGTATACGGATGTAATGACAAGAACCCTCCTTTTGTCCCTTTCGTTATCAACAAAATACCCGCGGGTATATTCGACCTGAGATGCCCACAAAGATCTATTTAGGACAAACAGTCTATTTCTTCAGTTGAGTTACTTTCACCAATGAGTTCAGGTTATTGTGCACAGGGAAGCTTCACCGTAGCAAATTGAGAATAAAAGTAAATTTGTTGATCTGATAAAAATAAACATCTAACCTGATAACACCAAATCTGTGTTTGTTTAACATCGAGTTCATGCTATTTTAAGTCCCTTTGGACAATTTTGATTATTCACAGCTATGTTCTCTCAAAGGTAGTTCAACTGCCTTCTAATGATGTTTCGCGCACTGCTTAAAATTGAAACATTTCATTTGTTAAAAGTCAATGCAAATTGTTGGCTCAAGACATATCTATTTACTTTTCAAGTTTAAGTCTATTAATAATTTTCTTTTTTCACCAACAAATATACCGGGCTTATACTAGCTGCACATTTAGTAAAAAAAGGGTAAAATTCCTTTTGACTTTTCTCGTCATTACCTGTTTGGAAAAGACCGTTTAAGAATATTGATTAAGATGTTTTAAGGCCATGATCTATTTAATATCAGCTACCAGTGTCTTTCAAGGACATATTGGTTAAATTCAGGGAACTATCTGTCTTTTGAAAAACATTTGAGAAAGAATAATCTTTTGACTAGGATGAACAACAGTAAAGAACATTTCACGGTTTGGGGGCTATAATGAATTTTATACGACATATAAATATCGCACTTAAAATAAAGGTTTCTACGGTATGGTCTATTCGAACAGATTTTTTTGGTTTGCGTTCTTAGATAAGCTATTATTTCACTTATTTTTTTACACATTTTTGGTCTGAGTGGTCTGAGGTAGAGTCATCTAAGCGTAATTTGCTCCGTGGTATTAAAATAGAGCTATAATTTCTCTAAAATCTAACAAATTAAGAATCTTATTGTTTTTATAAGACGTATTCGGTTTACATTATGGTCGCCTTTTAATACTACAAACACGACCCATACCTAATTTCTACCACGTTTGAGTAGTTGGATGGCCGTTCAGTTAACACATTTAAGATTGGAAGTCTATTATCTAAAATGGTTTCACTTAACTTTCACCTCTTGTATTATGACTTATATTACTAAGTAAATTGGAGTAATGAGATCACTGAGCATGCTGAGGTCTAAGAAGTCATCTGTCATCGATAAACAAGTAACCAAGTCTAAATTGATACGTTATCGTGACGAGTCAATATCTTTTAGTGTACAGTATGTGACCGTCCACCCAAAAACAGCAGTAAATGCCAGCTCTTGTCATTTTCACTTGTTTAATTATTTGCAAAGACCATGCTTTAAGGTTTAAAATGACACCTTAATAAACTTAACATGATTTCCAGAAGTCAAGTTATGGTCCGTCAAAGGTTGTAAAGGGAGTAAAACGTATAACTGAGATAAACGCGTTCAAAGATTAGTAAGACCTATATTTTCTGTTGATCGTCTTAAGAATATGCAAATTTATTTCACATTTCCAATCATTTTCTTGAAATGAAACTTTGCTGGTATTTTGTAGTAAGCACAAGGAATGTGAATATGCCAAAAAATCAATTTCGGCAAATTGCGACCTTGACATGTATTTTCACCTGTAACGCAAAATGAAGTTTCTGGCATTTACTGCTCATACGGGCTGGAAGGTCACATATATGGAATAAAGAAGAAACATGTCTATATCGGATGGTAATTTCATTTTCTTGGAAAACTTATATATATTGCCCTTCGAAAAGCTCTTCACTAATCATTGTTTTGAAAATCAGGTTGGCTTTTTATTCTTCAATTCAGCAATTTGTTGTTTAAGTTGTCAACAATAACAAGCTCATAACTTGTCTCAATGGTGT
Source organism: Ophiothrix spiculata (assembly GCA_000969725.1). NCBI lineage: Eukaryota > Metazoa > Echinodermata > Ophiuroidea > Amphilepidida > Ophiotrichidae > Ophiothrix > Ophiothrix spiculata. The sequence continues at coordinate 50,476 of JXSR01S031669.1, forward strand.
CCAAAGCTATTTCGTTAAATCTAACAATCACATTGAATTTAGTTAAAACGCAGTTTATTCTCATTATGGTATAATACTACCAGGACTTAAATTTCTTCCACCTTGAGCCATTACAACCAATACGTTTAAGAAATCTATTATAGAAAAATGCTTCCAGAAAAAAAGAGAAAAATGCTTAAACCTTATATTAGGAACCCTCTTACTGATGAATGAGACGTTATTTTAAAGATGTTAATAAACTCTCATCTTTCATCGATTAACAAGTAGCCCAGACTAAATTGATACATTACAGTGTCGAGACAAAATGGAACACATTGGAATAATGATATCCAATTTACAGTTGGTATATGATTAAAGTAGAAATATGTCTACCTCCGTTGCTCATCTTTTTCTCGTGACACTTATTGTGGCCTTTGAAACATTTGCTTTGTAAATCTACTTGCCTTTATTATTCCCTATTCCGGTAACGTGTTTTTTAAGAGGTCAGTATGGTTTCACATGAAACAGCTATATTTGCTACCAAAGTTAGTTAGGTTCATCCTTGTATTTCGTCATTTCCTAAATGTCATATTTGCGTGTCTTTAAAGGACAAGGTAGAATTAATAGAACTAAAGCAATACTATACGATTTTGATCAAAAATGGTTTATAGTAAAAACAGCATAAGGTGGAGGAATGTGACTATCTAACGGTGCTTTCAAGTGTATTTTTTTGAAAAAATTATTTTGCCACCAAAATATGTATAAAAAGCACATGCATGGTTTCCTATACTAATACATGTGGAATTAAATTCGGGATCAAGAATTTAATTCAACAAATGCCCATAACAGAAAAAGTAAGCATCTTTGAGCATAATCGTTTGAAGGGTATTCGTATCTAACAAAAACAAACCAAATAAGCCCCCCCCCCCAAAAAAAAAAAAAAAATCAAAAGTCATGGGTGACAGGGGGCGCTTCATTTTTAACACTTTATAGTATTGCTTTAATTACATGAACAGTCAATTGTTAAGATTAAACTTAAAGGAGCACGGTCCAAATCAAGACAGATGACCACTAAAAAGGTTTAAGTTTCAAATTTCAGCTGAATCAGTTAAATCGATTATATTTTATGGGCAACTTTGTATTTCAAACCTACCTATAATGTTACAGTTTGAGATTAGTCATGGTCACCATAATTAGAAACACATCCGCATGTATCTCTAAACGGAACATAACTCGGCCGTGAAATTTCACATAATAATAAAAATAATAAGCAATATTTTAGTACTTAAATCTCAAAAAAATAATAACAGGTGAAGCAGTCGGACCATGCTCCTTAAAAAAAGATTTATTAATAAATATGCGTAAAGAAAATATAATGAGTGACGACTAGAAAGAAATTGGTAGTCAATTTCGATTTCAAGAAGTTAAGAACTAAAATGTGGCTGTCCAGGTCGTATGAGCCGTAAATGCCAGAAACGTCATATTTGCGTTACAGGTGAAAATACATGTCATCGTTGTGATTTGCCGAAATTGATTTTTTGACAGATTCACAATCCTTGTGCTTACTACAAAATACAAATAAAATTTCATTTCAAGAAAATGATAGGAAATGTAAAATAAATCTGCATATTTTAAGACAATCAACAGACAATAAAGGGGTTACTGATCTTCGCGTTTATCTCATTTATACGTTTTACTCCCTGAAAACCTTTGACAGACCATAAAATGACTTCTGGAAATCGTTAAGGTGTCATTAAGGTGTCATTTTAATCCTTAATGCTAGGTCTTTGCAAACAATTAAAAAAGTAAAAATGACAAGAGGTGGCATTTACGGCTGGTTTGGGATGGACGGACACAAATAGTTAATGAATTCTATTTAATGTGTCTGTCCCCTCAAAAGAGCTTAAAAAGCCTGCGTCGATTCATCTATTGCAATAAAATAAAAAAGCCGATTGCCTTGTGGGAAGTGATAAGTGTATCAAGTACGTCTTAATGCGTAATATTATCACTCTTTTCCGACACTTCTAGGACGGTGTATTTTCGTTCATCATGCATGATAACTGACTACAATTGAAATTTTGACCTCTTTTTTTATAAATGGCCTTTATCTTTTCGTGTTGAGTCCTTAACCCAGTTGATTCATTCTTTTATGAACAACATATAACCAAATGACAGATTGCTCTTGTATATAACAAATATAGAATAAAGAAGATGTATTTTAACTGTTTTGCAAAGATTACGAGTAGTTCGATTTGCTGACAGGATCAAATATTTGGGTAAATGTTGTTCTTAACAAGTAAGTGTTTGAAACCACCTCTTTATTTTTCTTTAGGGCTTACTTCAAAGTCACCTTAAACCATTTCTAAATGGCCAACTTTTGTATGTATAAAAAATGGATAAAGTGACATTAATTCACATTATTCAAACTATAACCAATCAAAATAATCAGTGGAAAATTGCTGTGAGGGTTTCAACAACAGAATTAATTCTCCCAAACCTATTTTGTTAACATAATTCAAACCCAAAATGAACTCCAAACCTACCCCCCCCCCTACAAAAAAGGTTTTCACTTAAAATCAATTAAGAAAACATATCAGCATTATAACATTAAGTATTAAAGATTATCAATTGAAAATGGCTATGAGGGTTACCGCTTAAATAATATTCCTTTTGTCGGTTTTTTTGTTAAAATGTTTTTAATCCACAATGGCCCCACCGTTGAATTTGAAGCATGTTTACAGCATTAATTTCGAGAAAAATGATTGTGCTGCAGATCTCAAAACCATCGCTCACGCTCTGACCCATTTGCGCAAAGAATTGTCTTGGACCTCATTATTGGAGCTGATTTGAATTAAAATAATAAAATCATATTATGGGTGAGAGGATTCTCATGAACAGTAAATGTCTTTAATGTTGTAAAGATGTTACTGAAATCTACTTCTTAAGAACAACAACAATAAAAGTATTATTAATAATAATAGTAAGGCTGTTTCTCGTTTAATTTGCAATGAATATCTAAAGTTTTGAAATGTTGCATTAATGTCGCACTAATTCATTATGAACAAAAATGTATTTGGGTGGCCATTTTGGACATCATTACGGCCCCATTTTAATTAAAAACAATATAACAACATGGTATGGGGAAATTATTCTGTTGTAACACTTGTATATTTTGTCACTTATTGTTATGGGTATATTTAGTGCTCTTGACCCTGAATCTATGTTGATTTAATTCATTTTTATACCAAAAGAATAGTATTTTGGCGGCCATTAAGGACATTGATAGGGACACCATTTTGAATTCTAAATTATACTAATAGAATTATACTAATAAATTATACTGTTACAACCTTAAGCCAAATTTCCCCTTATCGTTTTGACATGCCTTAAATGCCTTATTAATGTTACTGTTAATGCCACTCTATAACTTATTTTTGAACAAAAATAGCATTTTGGCCGCAATTTCGGACCACATTATGGGCGCCAAATCGAACTTATCACATATTAAAAACATAATTTTGGGAGAAATAATTTGCTTGTGAGTTTCTTCCCTCTTTGTTGTCATATATATTCAGTGATCTTAATGCTGTATTAATGCCGTTCTAACCCATCTAGTACCAAAATAGTGCGGCCCTCTTGAACCTCATTATTGGCGGCGCTATCTGGATGTGAAATGTAGATCTCATTTTGCAGCCTATTTGTTAATTTTTATTGATTAATTGTGAAATTAGACATTTAAATATCTGTTTTGATCAATTTTAATGAAAAATATGTCGTTTTGGCGGCCATTTTGAATTTTTGGTACCAGAGAAAGTAGCAAATGGATTAATTTTGAAACCTTTGTTTTTGGTGACGCAAAAACTTAGAAATTGACACCAAAATATTTTAATTGGTACCCTAGCTATAAGTCAAATTATGACTAGAAACATGTTGTGGATGTCATTTTGGCGGCCATCTTGGATTTCTCAAAATACTCAATAGTGCGGATTTTGCATCATTCAGTTCTTGAATCTATTGGTCTCAAAGAGTAAGAATCACTAAAAAACAATTGCGCGGACTCCATTTTGCACTTTTTTCATTTTTCCCACAGACTAAGCCAACCGGACAGGGATTGTGCGTTGATGATAATTTATTGTCCTGCAGAAGGTCGACGTTGACAGCTGCCTTAAACTGCTCTTTGTCCTTGATGTTTCAAATATGCTTTGGGTGGAGTGAATTCCACTCCAGCAAATCCGGGTATGATTCAGTAGTTCTTAATTTGAATGCCTTCACTAGTACTCACCTTCAATACACTCACCAGGCAAGATCGAGCAACCGGAGAGGCACCTCTAAATAATATACCAGTAAGTAATCAGACATTACACGCGGTTTTTATTTCTCACAAGGACCTACAAATAGCATATGTTTTGTAATTTTAGAATTTGTACATACTCATATTTATGTCTAATATCCATCTATAAACCAGCTCGACATCACAACCCAGTTTTGCTCGCAATATTGGTTTGCTCCGGGTGTATGTTTGTCTGTCTAGTTTAAAATATTAGTTGAACTTAAACAACCCAGATGATTATAAAAAAAATGACTGAAAATTAATTTCTCAGATTAAGCATTTTTTTAGAATTGTACTTTGTTAAATGCAATAATGATATTCTAAAGGTAACAGTAT